>CM050425.1:17563026-17759961 GCA_027564155.1 Gymnocypris eckloni scoliostomus | reverse complement strand
TACAGGGATTATGACAGATTTTTTAAAGGAGGTGGGAACAACAGAGGTAGCAAGGGACTCATTAAAGATTGAAGTAAACAAACCAGCAAGCTGATCAGCACAGGACCTCAGAACGCGGCCAGTAATCCCATCAGGTCCTGCTGCTTTCCTTACGTTCACTCTCTTTAGTTCCCTCCGAACGTCGTCCTCTGAAAAGGTGATTACATGATCATGGCTGCTCTGTCTGCTGCTTCCTGACGAGCTGCTCGGCAGAATCGCGCCGCCATTGCAGTCAAAGCGACCGTAGAAGGTGTTTAGCTCTTCGGCCAGCAACGGATCTGCTCTCACCACTGCGGAGGAGTTATTTCCAGAGGAACAGATGGTCTTCAGTCCCTGCCACATGCGTCGAGAGTCATTGAGCTGGAAATGTGACTCAATTTTCTCACTGTACCAGCGCTTAGCGGCTCGTATTGCACGCCGGAGAGCGTAGCACGTTGTTTTGTACTCGCTCATGTTTCCTGACAACAGACCGGCATTGTATGCGGCAGTGCGATGGTTAACCGCATCACGGATTGATCTGTCCACCCACGGTTTCTGATTAGTAAATGTCCTTATTGTTACCGCTTCAGTGGCTTGCTCGGTTAGCGTGTTTACGGCTTACTGCTACATCCGTGAATTCGCTGACGCCAGATGAACTCGCCCGAACATGTCCCAGTCGACGCCATCAAGAGACGCCTGTAGCATAGCCGAGTGGGAGGACCAGCGCTACTTCCCTCTCCACCGCGGTTCGCGAGCGATCCTTTGTTTGTATTCCGGCGTGAGAAAGATGGCGACATGATCTGATTTGCCAAAAGCCGGCAGTGAGTGGGCTTTGTAGGCGTTATTGAGCGGAGTGTAGCAGTGATCCAGTGTATTCAGTCCTCTGGTTGGACAGGATATGTGTTGATGAAAGTTCGGCAGGACTTTCTTGAGGTTGGCCTTGTTAAAGTCCCCAGCGATGATACATGCAGCGTCGGGATGTTTGTTGATATATCCGCTGATTTCATCGTGGAGATTGGACAAAGCCACGCTAGTGTCTGCTTGTGGAGGAATATAAACGGCAGACACGAGGATCGATGTAAATTCCCGGGGCAGGTAGAAGGGGCGGCAGATAATGGAGAGATGCTCCAGATGAGGCGAACAGGAACGCGACAGAATGGAGATATTCCTGGGGTCACACCATTTCTTGTTGATAAAGTATCCCAAAGTATCCAGTATACAAATGTATCCCAAATACATTTGTAGATATCTGGAATGTGTATTATGACTAGTCATAAACACATTGTAGATATCTTGATTACAATTACGACTAGTCATAATTGTAATATAGATATCTGGAATTACAATTGTGACTATCCGAAATTATATTTATGGATAGTCAAAAAAAAGTTTTAAATGTTAAAAGGGCTTGCCATACCTTTCCCCCTTATTGGAAAAGCATGGTGTTGACCCGGAATGGTTTACATAAAATAATTTCTGCCACCCGACAGAGCAAAAAACGTCAACAAACTGAGCCGTATTGGGTCGGACTGTCCGTACGGTATCTGTGACAGGACAAACGACCCGACGGAATGACCAGAGGTGTCTTTCCCGACACTTTGTGTAACTTGATTAAATCTCCAGGCAAGAGACGGCTTCAAAGAGCCTGTACTTGACGGCTTGTGAAAGTAAACATGTGTTGTTTTGCTTAATTTTGATAAAGTGATAAAGACTAGGGTAAAAGTCTGTCATACTTTTTTATTGATATATACAAAATTATTTTAACATTGACAAAACATGTGTATTTAAGGTCTACCGAAGTGCATTGAAACGCACAGTATCATGTGGTGTGCTAAACGTACAGTATAGCCTAATCATTTTCACGTAAAATTAAAATATATAAAATAACATGAAAATATCCCTTACGAAAATTAACCGTGGTTACAACCAGCAAACCATGGTAGCAAAACATGTTTAATTTGTTTTTAACTTACTTTTGCTAGTTTAAGCATGGTATTTGACCTGGGTAAAGTTGGTTTTATATTCGGACTTCCGAGTTCAATAACGTCGCTGATCTGCATGTAAAAAGGCTACTTTCGGTCAATTATCATTACGACTGTTATGAGCACAAACTACAACACATTCTTCTGTAGAACTCGGACGTTTTAAAGAAGCTGATAAACACGCTTACCTCTATGCTGTGCCGTGACGTCATCGCGTATCTGAGGGACCGTCTACAAATAACATGTTTCGATTACTACAGCCTGCAACGAATTACTGTGCATGGTACTAAAGTCATCAGAGAACATGACATCATAGAGGAAGTTTATTTGGACAAACTTTGACATTTACATTATATATGTACCATTACTGTATTCAATGGGGTTCTTCAAAAGCACGCCTTACAGGTGAATAACTTTCCAAAGGAGTGTCACCCCGAAACAAAACAAGGTGCAAAATGTTTATTTGACACTATAGAAACAGCTTCAAGTCTTTAATGTAGAAGTATTTACTCTAGATGGTCAATATACCATCATTGTATGGGTTTAATCATTGACACACCTTCCATCAAAAAATAATACATTTATTTATTCCTGTAATGCCTGACACATAGTAACTTCTTTACTTCATGGATTTATCTAGATTAATTATTTGCTTTAAAGGAACTTCAAAACAAAGATGATCAAAGTACAGTTTCAAAGACAAAAGTCTTTGGAGGGAAGATGCTCGTTTTATATCGCTTTCCTAATGATGCAGAGACTCTGCACTGTAAAATGTAATAAGTTGAGTTAACTTAAAAAAGTGAGGAAACCGATTGCCTTAAATTTATAAGTAAAGTAATGTATTACTTTTGAGTTGGTTAAACTAAATATTATTTGTAAACAAAACTTATTCATTAAGTAAAGTATAGTATACATTTTAAGTTGGCAAAACTAAATAGTATTTGTAGACTAAACTTAATTATCAAGTACAATTAAGTACTGGTGACTCAAAAGCATTAGTTGAGGTAACTTATTATTAGTGTTCACTTTACTAGTAAATTTAAGGAAACCGATTGCCTCACATTTTTAAGTAAGCTAAACTAACAAAAACGAGCAAAAAATGAACTGTTGTCAAAACATTCATTTTATTGTAACAGTGTACAAAAATTGTTTATTTAAAGCATTTTTAAAACAAAAAGGGTTGATGGTGAGTGATTAAAACAACCAATAAGTCAACCCTACAATAAAACATTTGTGTTACTGCAAACACACAGATAACTGATTAAAACAGACATTTTTGTTGCGAGGATTTGTCACCCATCAACCTGGATACAACACCCAAAATGCAAATATAGACCTAAGACAGTCTTGTTTCTGCTATTACAAACATGTAAAAAACAAGTTTTGTTACTGCAGTTTTGGTTTTTGTATCCAGGCTGACAGTTGATTAAATAAAACTCACAAATTACGGCAGAATTGCAGCAATTACGGTTTTGCTTTTTCTAGGATTTGTATCCAGGATGACAGAATTATACACCCAAAGTGTAACAACAGACCTACAACAACAGTCTTGTTTCTGCCATCAGCTCAAATCTGATTAAAACAACAGACGTTTTTTTTAGACAGACACAAGACTAAATCTTTCTCTTATTACTAACAAACACATCTTGACTAAATAAAGTTTTGGTTTTGCATCCAGGTTGGTAGGTGTCTGATTAAAACTACCAAAAAAATTCAACAACAGACCTACTGCAACACGGTCTTGTTTCTGCCATCAGAAACACAAAGAAAACATCTTGACCAAAACATCCAAGTTATGCAGCAATTACAGTTTTGTTTTTCTAGGATTTATACCCAAGTTGATGGATGACTAAAAAAAAAAAACTCAACATGCAACAGACATACAGTAACAAATCCTTGTTTCTGCAAACACTAAACATTTTAAATAAAACAGATTTGTTTTAATCAGTCACCCATCAACCTGGATAAAACACCCAAAGTGCAACAACAGACCTACAATAACATGGTCTTGTTTCTGCCATCAGAAGCATAAAACAAAAATGGATTAAAACATCAAGGTTTTTAAGTTGAGGGTATTGAGATTTTAATCAGTCACCCATCAATCTGGATACAACACCCAAAAGGCAACAATAGACCTAAGACAGTCTTGTTTCTGCTATTAAAAACATATTGAACAAATTATTGACTACAAAGCTTTTAGTGACTGGAGTTTTGGTTTTGTATCCAGGTTGGCAGGTGACTGATTAAAACTCAAAAAAATACAACAACAGACCTACAGTAACATGGTCTTGTTTCTGCCATCAGAAACACAAAAACACATTAAAACATCAGTAGGTGTTTTAGTGATTGCAGTTTTGGCTTGAGAGATTTGTGCCCCAGGGAAAGAAAAACCCTTTGAATGAACTCAAAAGTGTTTTTAAGCTGTGAAGGGTACTCCATATTTAAAGCATAGATCAGCCCAAAAACAAAACACATGGCATGTGGAACATTCTCAAGTCCATCCATTGCTATAACACCCTCCAAAATTATTGCTGTATCAGTGACCTCCAATGGCAAACCTTGTGGAGACATCGGGCTGTCCTCTGGCACCACAGTGAGAATTCCTATCGATACTTGAGGTGCAACAATATCAATGTCCTAAGAAAGAAAGAAAAGCAATATTAAAATACATTCTTATATTGCAAACGCAAACAAGTGTATGTTCCTTTTAAAAATGTAAACTGCTTAAGGTGCTGTCTTCTTGAAGTAACATTTAATTTTGTAACAGGGCTTCAGTGGGAATTGTCAATGATAATTTGGACCTTTTCAGCAAAAGCATAATTGAAACATTTAATAGCAATATTTTTTCAGTAAAACAGTTACATCCATCCCATGATCGGTTTGGTTTCAAACATTCCTCAAAATATCTTCCTTCGTGTTCATCAGAACAAAGAAATGTATACAGGTTTGTAACAAAATGAGATCCTTCCCCTATCCTTTTAATGTTTCACTTATTATTTAACGCTAATTATTGGTCATCGAAAGGTGTTTGTTTTTGTTGTTACTGCTGAAACCGTCTATACCAGCAGAGAGTGAGGCGATAGGGTGGAGAAGGGATGCTGCTAAAACTGTCACGGGACATAGGTAAGGAATGGCTATATATAGAGACCTCTTTGCGCGGAGTAGTTGGATTGAAATTGAATTGGAAAAATTCAAGACACTATTCTATATGAGATTTGTATAGTTTGAAAACAGTTTCATCCACATTTTAAGATTTATTTGATCAAATGTTATGGAAAACAAAGAATATATTGTACTTGCATTTTATTTATCTTCTATGTACTTTATATAAGATCTCTTAAATAAACGTAACGCTGACACAAAAATTGGGACATCTTTCTTGTAGCACTTTTTACAGATATTAAATTAGAAGAATACTTACAAAGCATGTTTTGAAGAAGTCTGTAGTGTCTTCCCCAAGAAGGACAGCAAGACCACGGAGAACTGCTGTCCGTCGAGCAGTGACCTCAGTGATGTTCTAACAAATAATGCATAAAACATCAAGCTCAACAGTGAAAACAGATCACTTTAAAGTTGACAAATGGACTTACACTATTGTTAAAAGAAAAAAAAACACACTTACTGCAGACTTCATTTGCATTAGATACTCCGAGAGCTTTTTTCCAGCTGTGCCTTTCTTGGATTCGAAAACTTCCAGAAAACGAGAAGTATGTTTATCAAGGACTGAGAAGAATTCTTGCTTGAGGTTTTTGCTTGTGATCCGGTTGAACTCAGCAATAATCTACGAAAAGGAAAACAAAAGAAACAACTCATTAAGACTTAAAACATTTTTACATGCCCTAGATAAAATGTGTCTTAATTACCTGAATTTCCCTGAAGAGTGCTGGCCATCTTTGTAAAGTCTCTTTTACTGAAGGCTCCTTTTCAACCAACTCTTTTCTTCTCAGGTTCATTTACGAAGAAGCCCAGAGGGTTAAGAAAAAAACAATGTCGCTTAGACACACGTGCTTGCAGAATATATAACCTTACACATTATTGTATTTTAGAACAGAAGGCAAAAATCCTGTATACTATGCTCAAATGTTAAATTGCGGTTATGAGTAACGTTACACATGTACAGAGCTTCACTCGTCCGTCATTAATCTGAAAACAGTTGTTATATATATATAAACGACATCAACACTAATTATAAACTTTTTACTTTTCCATTGCATACCTTTTCCTTTTACTCAAGTAATTATTAAGACTATAACTTCAACTAATCATTTACACAATTACTTGTATTTTACTTAAGTAAGTTTTTGTTACTCTATCCACCTCTGTAACTTGTCTGTTGACCTAAAACACGTTTATCTTTAAAGCGAGACGATTACCAATTATTAGATTGCTAAGAGCAATCCAACGTCATCCATCGATTTTATATCAATATATTAACAAAATACTACTGTTTATAAACTTTGATTGGTATATTGCTATTTTGTAATGAAAATGTAGCAGTTAAACTATAAAAAATGAGACTTACCTCATCATCATCTTATCCAGCCACGTGCAAATTAATGAACCTGCTATCTGAACCAAGTGCATGTGCAGTCTTCTTCTTCTTCTTCGTCAATTAATGAGCTCTCACTGAGCTCATTACACTCCTACTGTATATCTGGTGCATTCACAATACTTAAACTTTTAAGTTGAGCTAAATGAACAAGTTGAGTTTAAGCACTTTGTGTGGGGAAAAAGTTCGAATTACTTAGTTAAACTAAGTAATGTCAACAAACTTAATAAAATAAGTTAAGTTTACTTAATCATTTTAGTAAGCTCAGCAATTACATTTATCAGTGTGGGTTCGTAACATATGGTAAACTCATATGATTATTACATGTAAACACCACATTTACTGGCTTAGTCACAGTGAAAGTGAAACTTTAACGATGCATTGTGCTTAAAGCCAAGTTAAAATTAAATGTTTACAGCCACATGAAGCTGTTAGAAAGTATACAGATTGAGGATTTCCTAGAAGCAAGGATAAAATAACATTGTGTACCCACCGTAACAAAACGAGCTAAAATGTGCTGCTTTATTCACTAAAATAAGTTTAATCTTTCCATATCCAAAAACTTGCTTGATATGCTGTTGACACATTTTCAATTAAAATATTCAAATTAATCAAGGAATTATTGACATTTAATGCACCTTGTTTCGAAATGTACAGCAATACGTGCTTTCGTATGTCCTTTAGTTATGATTATTTCATTTAATCACTATACTCTTTATTACTAATGTCTCATTTCAATTTTAGTTTGGCTCTAGTTTTGTATGTATTCCAGTTTATATGAAACGGTTCATATAGCGTGGATTAAAATTCATATACAGTGTAAATTTGTTTCACTGAACGTTAAAAATAAGTTTGAGAAAGTTGTCGGTGGTGGTGACGTTGAAGGCGAGCGACCTTGGTGCTATAGTTCGTTTATAGCCTAAGTTTAGTTTTTCAGTTCTGGTGCTTTTATTTAGGCTTCAAAATTCATCAAAGTTATATTATTTTGTGAAGATTATCTTGATGGACAAAACGTGTAATTTTCGTGAACTATGGTTGAACACAGAGCTTATTTTTTGCGATAATCCAAAAGCCTATGGAAAAATCCTATATGCTTTTTGTGGAGGGAACCAGTGCGATGCTAGTCTCCGCTTCAGACGTCACGCCCACGGACCGTTAGCTAAACGTCTGATGCATATGGTACACTTTTCTGGAAACACTTCAGGAGGGTCGAAGTCGTCGTCGGATTGGTTGAATTATACGGGATTTCCAGGAGACGTGTGTGTCGTGTTTTTTAACGTTCTGCCTGGAAAACAAAGATGCTGTGGCGCCAAAATCTCTCACGAAAGAAGAAAGCCGTTGTGTTTACAAATGTGACGGCTAATGCTTATCAGAGTAGATTGAACGCTGGATTTCCAAAATTATGTAAAATAGTTAAAGTTTGCGCCATAGAATCTTTAAAATACATCCGAGAGTTTCACACACCGGTCTGTTATTGTGGCGACATTTCCACGCCACAAAACGTGATGCTGAACGAAACAAACTGTGATTGGTTGTTTGTAGGGTTGGGAATCGAAAATCAATTCCGATTCCAGAATCGGATACTCAAGGTCAGGAATCGGATACTTGTTGTCAAATTAAAATTTCGATTCCGCCTATCGATTCCTATGCGCTTTTTTTTCTTCATCTGTGAGGACTGGTGTGACCTAGTGATCTGCCAGGACCTTGCTCGCTAATCTAAGCCTCCAAAGTTTGGCTGCATTTGCGATCAGAAGCCAAAAAAGCTAAGTATAATATCTGCGATAGCTAAACATGTTGCAAGAGAGGTGTCACCACCTTGAATCCGCGAACATGATTCAAACACCAACGTGATTCTATTCCTAAATTAAAATGATTTGTCTGTTTCATTCCTCAACCTTTGAGGTGTGCAATCACAATGTTGTGATGTTCATCCGTGCAGCAGTGTGTTGCGGGAGAGAGGAAATGGGAGATGCCCCTTTAAGACGGCTATGCACGGGAGTTGTAGTAAAAAGTGAGATGCATTATGTGTAGAGTAGTTCAGTGAAAAATGTGCTAGAGTGACGGGTCCTCACTGCGAGCCGTGCAGATAAAACAGAGAAGAGAGTTGTATTTTGTTTTATTTTAAGTCCACCCGGGAGCTATTTTTGCACTGTAAACCTGACAGTACAAAGCCGAGTAAAGAAATGGCATGCATTGATAACTTTGTCCGTCTCATCCATTTGCACGAACATGAGTTTACGAGTTGTTACGCTGCCGCCGGGAGTTTTTGAAGCGGAGGAAGTAACATTGGGGGCTCGAGTCCGGGATTCGTTCGTCGCAGGTGGTGAATTATAAGGACATTTTAAACTGTCAAACCGAACCAGATATTGTCAGAGAGCAAGTGAAAATGGCGGATAACTGGGAGAGGACGCGAGTGGTGAGAAAACATCCTCATTTAAATACGAGCAGCCTGTGTAATCCTGCGATATCAGAAAGAACAGAGAATGATGAAAAACGAACACATATATCATTTGTTGACTGGCTAAATGAAATGGATGCTCAAGTATCAAAGTCTGATAATAGCAACAATCCATTTAAATGCAGTTCTACCCCGGGTCCTACATCTTATTTAGTAAACAGGCCCACATGTGGCTACGAGACACTATCACAGCAAACATCAAGAGCAACTAATCCATTTATTAGTGGGGCGGAAAATGAGCATATGCATGACAGTGGAATCAATACACAGGGCTACACAAAGACCACTTCAGCAAATTTGAACTACCCACACTCAGTGTGCACAGAGTTAAAAGCGAAACGGATGCTTCAAGGCACGCCCACAATAAATTGCCAGCCATGTAAACATGATGTCTGTGCAGCTCAGCATGGTTTTCGTGAGGTTGAAGGTAACATTTTGTATTCCAATGTTGATGAGTGTTATCTACCAGAGCTTACTAGGTCCAGCCAACGTGGAAGGAAACCACGTCGGACATTCTGGGACCTTTCATCAGACAGTGGGGAGGAGTGCAATGATAACAGAGAAAGGATCCCTACACTGCGACCAGGTCAGTTTGATGGCTCTACTTCATGGAGAGAGTTCCTAAACCGCTTTGAAGATTGTGCCAGAGCTAACCATTGGTCTGAAAGGACAATGACTGTGCAGATGAGGTTTTGTCTAGTAGGCGCAGCAGGTGCAGTGATCCACAAGAATCCCAGGTCCAGCCGTTGGGATTATGCACACATAGTAGGGGAAGTGGAGGCTGCATACGGCCCTTCGTCCGAACACGCTGCTGCCATTGGAATAGAGCTGAGGCAGAAGGTCCGCAGGGCAGGTGAGCCACTCCATGTGCTAAGGGACAAAATTTATGAAAAAGTATCAATTGCTTATGCAGATCGCTCTGAGAGGGAACAGGACTCCATTAGTGTCGAGGTGTTCACTAATGCCATGGGAGATGCCGATATCGTGCAAAGACTGCTGGAAGAGAGACCACGTACCCTGGCCCGCGCCTATGAGATTGCACACAGGTATGAAACCACGCGTCGAACAGCCACTAGTGTAACGCAACTTATGCAATCTGCCATAAGACCAATGGAACGAAGGACTAGAGCAGCAGCAGTTCGTGAATTTCCGGACAAGAGTGGAAGTGACGAGGAAAGTTCGGTTCCGTCAACCCCTGCGTGGAGACAGAAAAATTCAAAAGCAGAATTCAAAGCTCGCCCGCAAAAATTCATCAAGAAGAGTAAAATCAATTGGGAAGAGATTGTCTGTCACAACTGCCAAGGCATTGGTCACATGAGGCGGAACTGTCCTTCGCCCAGGCTCAACCTGGAACGTGTGACTCCACCACTTCCTCGGCCTAAAGAGACCCAGTCTGCCTCCACCGTTCTCAGAGTCAAGGGGAGTGGGCCAGAAATGTGCATTCATCTGCTGTTGTATGACATGGAAGTCTGTGCCCTGTTGGACAGTGGGGCCAGGAGAAACGTGTTACCTCGGCTCTGTTATGAAACCATCAACGCTGATGTAAGACCCCCACTCAAGCTATCCACTGTACAGGCCCTGCAAGAAATAAGCCCTATAAATGTCGATGTCCTCGGGGAAGTTGATGTTCCAGTGCAAGTTGGAACCCAAACAGTCAGTGTTAATTTCATTGTAGCAGATGTAGCCGAGGGCACAGAGGCCATTTTGGGGCATCCATTCTTGAGCAGGCACGGCACGCCTTGACTTTGGCAGTCAGAAGATTGTATTGTTTGGCGAACAGATTCCGTTTCAACCCAAAGAACAAGCCCAGGGTGCACGTGGTCCGCATAGCACGCACAGCTGTCCTTGAAGCGGACGTGAATACATCATTCCGGCAATGCACATTTCCGGGAGCCAGTACAGGGCGACGTGCTGCTGAGTCCAACTAAAGGCTTCATGGAGAAGCATCAGGTGATAGTGGCACGGATTATAATCGGTGCCCAGCCAGGTAATCGAGTTCCGTTAGACTGTACAACCCAGGTACTGTTGCTGTTAAGGTGAGGAAGGGAGTAATTGCCGGAATCCTCCAGCCTGCCGATGTGGTTCAGGCCCCACTGCAGACCTGCCCCAGCGGATTCATGTCCTGCAGTTGTCCCAAGTCATTTACAGTCGCTGTATGCAGAGAGTACAAGGGATCTGAGGGAGGCAGAACAGCGTGATCTTGCAGAGCTGCTTCGCATACAGTGATGTTTTTCCACTGGACCGACAGACCTCGGCCGCACAAACCTTGTCCAACATGACATTCAAACCCGGCCTGGCCCACCTGTGAAACAGCAACCGAGAATGGCATTTGAGAAACAGCACAGTGCCGATGAACAGATCCAGCAGAATCTCAATGTTGGCTTAGCCTCCCAAGTAATAGCTGCTGGTCTTCACCCATTGTGATGGTGCAAAAGAAAGACCAAGCGTACCGACTGTGTGTAGACTACCGGACACTAAATGAGCGCACCATAAAAGACGCTTACCCACTCCCAAGAATCCAAGACACACTAGACACTCTGTCCACAGCAAAGTGGTTTAGCACATTGGACCTTGCCTCCGGGTACTGGCAGGTGGAGTTGACCCCACAGGCGAGACAGGCAGCTGCGTTCTGTAGCAGGAAGGGGCTCTTTGCGTGGAACGTCATGCCGTTTGGCCTTTGCAACGCCCCGGCAACATTCCAGCGTTTGATGGATCGTGTCTTGGCTGGAATGCAGTGGGAGATCTGCCTAGTATACCTAGACGACATCATTGTGCTGGGCAAGGACGTTAAGGAAATGCTTCAGCGCCTGGCAAAGGTGTTTGAAAGGCTGCGCCAGGCCAACCTGAAATTGAAACCTGCCAAGTGTTGTCTCTTCCACCGCAGGGTAGTCTACCTGGGCCACATTGTCTCAGAGCACGGTATAGCTACTGACCCTGAGAAAGTGCGGAAAATTCGAGAGTGGCCACAGCCCACAGGCGTTATTGAAGTCCGGCAGTTTGTGGGGCTCGCATCCTACTACAGACGGTTCGTCAAAGACTTCGCTTCGGTAGCAAAGCCCCTTCACAACCTGCTAAGGAAACATGCCCGATTTCACTGGAACCCTGAGAGCCAACAAGCCTTTGATAAGTTAAAGGAGATGCTTACTACAGCCCCCATCCTCGGCTACCCTATGGACAGTGGTGATCTTATTCTGGATACAGATGCCAGCAACTTCGGAATCGGGGCTGTGCTGTCTCAACTGCAGCAAGGAGAGGAACGTGTACTTGCATATGGAAGTCGGAGGCTGACGCCAACTGAACAGAATTACTGCACCACACGGAGAGAACTTTTAGCAGTAGTGGAGTTCACAACACATTTCCGTCAGTACTTGCTGGGCAGGTCCTTCACTGTACGCACAGACCATAGTAGCCTACAGTGGCTAATAAGAATGAGAGAACCAGAGGGACAGTTGGCCAGGTGGCTCGAGAAGCTTGGGGAGTATGACTTCAAAGTTGTTCATCGCCCTGGGCGCTGTCATGAAAATGCTGATGTGCTTTCCCGGAGGCCATGCCGTTCAACTTGCCCCTGCAACCTTAAGAATCCCACCTTGAGTAGCCCTCAGCTCTGTCACCAGGCAGTCCAGTGTGACTTTGACGGGAAACCTGTAAATAACGTACCTACAGCAGTTACCACGGAGTCTTGTCAAGTGGGGGTAGTACAACATGCCGTCACTGCCAGTACTTCTTCCTTCTCTGGGTGGACTACTGAAGAACTGTGTGCTGCCCAAGCAGTTGATCCTGATATTGCCCCCATCCAGAGGTGGATGAATGAAAGCATGGAACGACCCTCCTGGGAAGACGTGTCACCCTACGGGCCGGCAACGAAAGCCTACTGGAGTCAGTGGCAAAGACTGTACCTAAAGGATGGTACTCTGGTACGACGTTACTACCTGAATGAGACCCCTGAGTTTTACCCCCAGATTATCCTGCCGCGAGCTTTCCGGGAAGATGTCATGTACCAGATGCACGAGGGGCCAGTGGGTGGACATTTCGGGGTGGAGCGAACGCTATTCCGGCTGCAGAACAGGTATTATTGGTACAAAATGCGGGAGGATGTTTCACTTTGGTGTTCCACATGCACCAGCTGTGCTGCAAAGGCTCGACCATTAAAGAAGCCTCAGGCGCCAATGGGTACCGTGCGAGTGGGTGCCCCTATGGAAAGGATTGCTGTTGATTTGATGGGCCCCATGAATGAAACGGAACGCTACAATCGTTACATTCTTGTAGTGCAAGATTATTTCACCAAATGGGTGGAAGCGTACCCGTTGTCCAACGACCAGGCTGTCACTGTGGCACAGGTTATAGTCACTGAATGGGTCTGCCGTTATGGGGCACCACTTACCCTCCATAGTGACCAGGGCACCAATTTTGAATCAGAGGTCTTCCAAACAATGTGTGAGCTGCTCAACATTGACAAGACACGTACAACCCCGTTCCGACCTCAGTCAGACGGGCAGGTCGAGCGATTTAATGCTACTCTACAGAAAATCCTAGCCACAACCTCTGAGCGATGCCATTGGGAATGGGATCTGATGGTTCCCTACGCTGTGATGGCTTACCGAGCGACCAAGCACAGTTCAACTGGATTTACCCCGAACATGATGCTCTTCGGCCGGGAGATAACAGAGCCCATTGACCTGGTCGCAGGAAAGCCCCCCAACAACACACTGATCCAAGCATTCCCACAATATGTGGTTCAGATGAGGGAAAGGTTGGAGTTGGCACATCAAGTTGCAAGGAATGCACTTGGCCAATCGGTGGAGCGTGCTAAAAAGCAGTACGACAAGAGAGCAGCCAGGACACACTACAAGGTCGGTGATGCGGTGTGGTACCTTGTCAAGGGAACGAAGCGAGTGAAAGACAAAATCAGGAAGTTTCTTCCCAACTACGATGGTCCTTACTTTATCCTGGGACATCTGGATGACTTAGTGTACCGGATCCAGAGAAACCCAAGGACTAAAGTAAAAGTCGTTCACCATGACAAGCTCAAACCTTACCATTCTCGGCAACACCTGGAGAACAGCTGGGTGTTTAAAGACTCTGAAGTTTGGAAACCTCAGGAAGTTCCTGCCCCAAGCCTGAGAGCAGATGGAGCTGAACTTGACTTGGATCTGTCTTGTCTCTTCACGGAGGAAACTAGAGATTCCAGCGATCGAGACAGCATGCCTCTCATGGATGAGACCGGTGTGACGATGACAGAGCAGGACACAGAGGATGTTCATTGGAGAGAAGGTAGCACGGTGCAACAGGATTTAACAGGGACTGTTAACGGCCAAATGAGGGGTAGGCCGCAACGAGTCAGGAGACCACCGAGGAGGTTTGGAGACTGGACTAATTGATTATTAAACACTTAAGGACAAAAAGAGCAAGAAAGAATACTTTGTTGGCAATTTGTTATTGTTCTACTAAAAAAAAACATCGATGCATGTCATCTGTGGAAATGTATTATTTGATGTGTTCCCTTTTGTAACCCGGGTGGATTTTGTTGTTTACCATTTTGTTGTTAAGGAAACAAGCCAAGAGTATGTTTAATTAAGCCGGCATTGTTTCAGTTGTATGCAATGGCTGTTGTTAATCTCTTTCCCTTCTGCAGGCCAGTATCGGAGAAGTCAGCCGGTCACTTAACTGGACTTAACTAACTACCTCGCTAGTCCTGTTGGGACTGAATTACTATTGCTTAAATGAAGGACCCCCTTACAAAGCTACTCTTTAACCCCTCCCGGTAACGTGCTATCCTTCAACCTTATGGACTGTTACCCTGTCATGTGGGATTGGAATATATCGGCCAGTGCCTCCATTGAGTGGAGTTCCTTGAATGGACTGTATGCTTTGATAATGGAGCTGCCTATGGACTGTAAAAAAAAAAAAAAGGAAAAAAAGAAACGAACATGGAAAAAAAAATAGAAATATGGGTAGACATGGTGTTGAATGTATATCTGCCTTCTCTTAATATTGTTAATCTATGGTTATATCTTCATTAATGTGTGTGTGATTTTTTACTATTTTGTAGCAGTCAATCCATGGTGCTGGAGTTGTGTTAAGTTTAATCACCATCCAGAGTGGGGGTAGTGTTGCGGGAGAGAGGAAATGGGAGATGCCCCTTTAAGACGGCTATGCACGGGAGTTGTAGTAAAAAGTGAGATGCATTATGTGTAGAGTAGTTCAGTGAAAAATGTGCTAGAGTGACGGGTCCTCACTGCGAGCCGTGCAGATAAAACAGAGAAGAGAGTTGTATTTTGTTTTATTTTAAGTCCACCCGGGAGCTATTTTTGCACTGTAAACCTGACAGTACAAAGCCGAGTAAAGAAATGGCATGCTTTGTCCGTCTCATCCATTTGCACGAACATGAGTTTACGAGTTGTTACGCTGCCGCCGGGAGTTTTTGAAGCGGAGGAAGTAACAAGTGCCACCACTGATCTAAGCTTGGCCACCCTGCTCAAAACTGCAGTTTCTGTCCCCTTTTTCTTGACAAGAAAAGCCTTTATTAAGACGCGAAACCGGTGTATTTTTTTGCATCCACATCCAACGAGATTTTTCAGACGCGTGCTTCAGCTTTGCCTCAGCACCAGGCGCGAGTCACATGAGCGCGGAAAAGATACACCAGTCAAATAAGCTTTGGCAGAACGAGATGCTGTTAGGCTATATGTCAGTAAAACAATCTTCCCTGTCCTGTCAGCCGTTACTGTGCTCACGGCGCACGCTCTGGTCGCGTCATCATAAATAAGGGCACAAGAAACCGTATACGAGTCTGTCGTCAGTTAAGTCATGAAATTACCAAAAAGGCGATTAAAGTTGCAAACTGTGCATGCATGTATGAATGCATTACATTTCAGAGCATCTCTCAAATACATACTAAAATATATATCGTGCAATGGTTTGCTAAAAAGAGACACGGGATAAATGCTTGATATCATTATCTAATCACATTGGAATCGAAACTGGGAATCGAAAAGAATCGAAATCGCAAAAATTCAAACGATACCCAACCCTAGTTGTTTGACATGTCACTCAAACAGACTTGACCAATGAATGCAGCCATATATTCCAGATCTTCAGCCATCAAAAAAAGAAATTGCGTTATTAGTTTCAAGGTAGTGTCACATACTACATTGATACATATTAAAACAAAGTAACACTGTTTGTGTGCATAGTATAACTAGGCATGATAAGGTTTAATGATAAGGCAGATATTTTTGCCAAAGTCCCTTTCAAGGAAAGTCTGTTCACTCGGTCGCCATATTTGCAACGCCTCCGGGAAGCTCAAACAAGACCAAGTAAGTCCTATCTAAATGAATGGGGAATCTTAAAATCGGCTCGCTGAACTCGCGATAAAATTACATATTTCAGATCAGCAATACAATCTGAAGTGAACTGTCCCATGAATGTTGTTTCTTAGCTGCTGGTCCAGACCAGGTTTCTATGGAAACCGGAGCTTCTAACAGTGATGCAATGACTTTACCAATTAACGATTGGCTCTTTCATTTAGAAGGCGGGACTATCCCACCATATTGCCCATTGCACTTTCTCCCATTCATAATTACAGGAGTGAACCATCTTTTTAATTTATATAGTCTTTGGTTTTGCACACAATATTAAACATTCCTGAAACTTCCGAATTAATTATTCTGCACAATTAATCTGCACAAAATTGTATTTATTTTATTCGTCTTGTCAAGAGTCTTGAATTTATTGACTGAAAAATGTCAATAAAATTTTGCTGCCAACACAGAATAAAGTTTCACAGAGAGGAAAAAAGTTATACAAAAATTGTTATCCCTATTATAATTTGTTTTGTCAGGATATAATTCGTTTATGCTAACATTCAGCCTACAACACAATAGGAAAAAAATGAAGGTTTAGCCTAATAGCTATTTTATTAGTCTTGTAAAAACACTAAATTCATTTAACATCTTGCTGTTAACACAGTGAAAAGTGCAGCAGAGAAAAAATAAATAAATTCGACACAGTCTGTCATTTAAAATGATAGGATAAGCATAATACACAAAAAAGGGAAAGAGAATTGCACGTGCTTCAAGGAGAGCGGAGTAATAAATCTGGTCGGGACAGCTGGCAATGCAGACCTAGACTGCTGTGATGCAAGACTCTCGTTCGTCAGCCGCGTTCAGTTTTAATTTTAGTGTCCTCTATCTGAACGAATTTATTTTTATTACTATAAAAACAATCTAAAGGACGGTGGGGGACGGTGCCATGGTGAGCAAGTGATGTAACAGTGTTGCGGCTTAACACCAGTATAACCGTCGTCACGTCTATCACGGCAAGCCTACTTCATTCTGTTATTTATTTACTTTATAACAGTAAATAAATATCGGTTCTGAATATCGGTTATCGGTTACATAAACGTATAAATATCGATATCGGTTATAAAAAATCAATATCGGTCGATCACTAATTCTTATCAGTGTTTTTTTAAACATTTTTCTTATATAGCATTGATGCTTCATAAAACAACTAAATACCAATACTAAACTAACCAATGAAAGCAAAAAGTCATCAAACAATCACAGAAGACAATAATACAATAAGAGCAGAAGCAAAGTACAAACAGAATAACATTAAAACAAACAAGTGAAGTAAACAATGCTTTTTAGACAAAGTTGTTCAGTGAGGTCTAAGAGCAGTATTCAGGTAAACAAAAGAAACTGAATGAATGAATCACACGTAAAATATATCTGATTTTAAGGTCCTAAATGTGGACTTCTTGGTCAGTTTCAGCTCTATTAAAAATACAGGTCAGTTCAAAAGTGTTACAGCCTCTTCTTCAGCTTCCAGAACACGAACGTTTTACACATGTAAAAAGAGTACAAAGAGTAAACAAACTACAAGTGATGAATTAAACTTTCAGGTGACTCCTCAGGCCTGAAGCCCTAAAAAATGTTACAGGTGAAACTGCTGGTCTTAAAGATGAACTTTATTCACTGTGAGTTTAGAAGATGTTTCTTTGTTAAAACAGATTTATACAGAAGAGATTTTAATGCTTGATACATTATCATGTCATGTTCGGTGAGGACGTTACATCAGACCTGAAAGTACTGGATCTGAAGATGATCTACTTACTGTGAATCCTTTTTGTATGCTTGAGTAGAGAAGATGAATGTCTGTAACTCTTCCCGCATGCAGTGCAGTGATACTGTTTCTCTCCAGTGTGGATCCTCTCGTGTGATTTCAGAGATCCTGACTGATTGAATCTCTTGTCGCAGTGTGAACACTTGTAAGGTTTCTCTCCAGTGTGAATCCTCTCATGTGATTTTATGATTCCTGACCGACTGAATCTCTTGTTGCAGTGTGAACACTTGTAAGGTTTCTCTCCAGTGTGGATCCTCTCGTGTCGTTTCAAATGTTCAGATGTAATAAAAGTCTTCTCGCACTCAAAGCACATATATTCTCTCACACCAGTGTGTATCTTCTGATGTGCTTTTAAATTCCCCAGGTCTGAAAAACGTTTTTCACAGAAAGAGCATGAATGTTGTTTCTTCTTTGAATGAACATTCATGTGTTTCTTCAGGTATGAAGCTCTTAAAAATGTTTTTGCGCACTGATCACATTCATACAGCTTCTCTCTGGTGTGGATGTTCATGTGTCTCTTAAGGTTTGATGATTGTGTGAATCTCTTCCCGCACTGATCACATGTGAACGGTTTCTCTCTGGTGTGAATCTTCTTGTGTCTCTCGAGACTCTGTTTGTTTGTCAAACTCGTTCCACACTGAGTGCAGGTGAATGATTTCGTGTCTCTTCTTTTCTTTAAATCGTTCTGTTTGGTTTGAGAGCGACTCAAAGTTTTTTCTACAGTTTTGACATGTTTCTCCTCTTCATTCAGTTCTTCATTCTCCTCGTTTTCTTCAATCAACTCTGAAAATTAAAGTAAAATTATAAATTTTCAGTAAGTCAGAGAGAAACATGAAAAGACATAAAAGTGAACCCTGCTGTAACATTGAAAAGTAGAAAACTGCTTACACAATATTTTTTATTGTTCATTTTTATAAAATATATGCCTCTGAAACTTTCCTGGAGTGAGGTACATTGTTTATACTTTATTTTCACCTTTTTGATTATTTTCATAATTTCTATTGAAAATAAATGCCTTTCCGATGCAATATGAGGTTTGAAAAAGGGAGGAAAAAAGTTTGGCAAATATATTAAACAAGCGTATTTTACAATGTTGACTATCCCAATCACACGTTGGTGGGTGGAGTAGTGTAAATAGCCTTTGCCAACAAGGTGGGCTATTTGCACTTAGTGCACGTTTTTTTATAAGTGAGAACTATTAAATATATTAAATCCACTCCACAAATTTATAGAAAGTGCCCTTATTATTTGCTGCTTCAACTCTATTATTGCACAGCTCTCTCTCTCTCTCTCTCTCTCTCTCTCTCTTACAACAAATAATAACCTGACAACTGTTGTAAAGCAACTGTTTGATGCATTACAACCTTAATGTTCATCATCACTGAAGCATCAAGAATAAACACCAACCTGTTTGTTCTTCAGTGTGCTTCATTCTGCTGTCTTTCAATAAACTCTGTCTCTGCAGATTTCACTTCAAACTGATACTTGTCTTCACTTGCAGACTGATGGGAATTCACTGAATTCAGCTTCACTGAAGGTGTGATTGCTGTAGGAGGAGCTGATCTGTCAAATTCAATAATAAATCAGTTACTTATTTACTTGTTATACTAATTCACACATTTTAAGCATTTATGTTTACCTAATCTATATATCCAGTAATACTGTAAATTGTCAATGAATTGTACAATGTTTTATATTTAATTTAATGACTTAATTATTGATACATTTACATAGCACTTTATTGTGTATTGCTGTACACCCAACGGGCTTTACAACCATGTGGGTGGTCTCTCATCAACACCTGGATGATGCGACGGCAGCCACAGCACAACAGCGCCAGTTATTTAGTTTCAGATGTGGGATTATTAGGAGGCCATGATTGACATACTACTAGATCTTAGTGCTGCGTTTGACATGGTCTATCATAACATACTTCTAGAGTAGGGGTGGCAACGTCGGTCCTGGAGTGCCGCTGTCCTTTAGAGTTTAGCTCCAACCCTAATCAAACACACCTGAACAAGCTAATCAAGGTCTTCAGAATTACTAGGGATACAGGCAGGTTTTTTTCAGGGTTGGAGCTAAACTCTGCAGGACATCGGCACTCCAGGACCGACGTTGCCTACCCCTGCTCTAAAGACACTGGAAAACTGGGTTCAGGCTTTCTGGGATGGTACTCAAATGGTTCAGGTCATACTTAGAAGGGAGAGGTTATTATGTAAGTATAAGTCTCAGTGGACGTCCATGACATGCGGAGTCCCTCAAGGCTCAATACTTGCACCGCTCTTGTTTAGCCTGTATATACTCCCAACTAAGTCAATTAATGAGAAAGAACCAAATTGCCTATCACAGCTATGCTGATGATACCCAGATTTACCTAGCCTTATCTCCAAATGACTACAGCCTCATTGACTCCCTCTGCCATTGCATTGTTAAAATTAACAGTTGAATGTGTCAGAACTTTCTTCAGTTAAACAAGGAGAAAACTGATGTCATTGAATTTGGAAACAAAGATGAAGTTATCAAGGTGAATGCATACCTTGATTCTAGGGGTCAAACAACTAAATCAGCATACTGTAATCTCAAAAATATTGCAATAATTAGACTTTTTGTTTTCAGTCAAGACTTGGAGAAACTTGTTCATGTCTGTATCACCAGCAGGGTGGATTTCTGTAATGGTCTCCTTCCAAAGAAGACCATTAGACAGCTGCAGCTCATCCAGAACACTGCTGCCAGGATACTGACTAGAACCAGAACATCTGAGCATATCACACCAGTCCTCAGGTCCTTACACTGGCTTCATGTTACATGTAGGATTGATTTTAAAGTACTTTTACTTGTTTATAAATCACTCAATGGCATAGGATCTAAATACATTGCAGATATGCTCAATGAATATAAATCTAACAGACCCCTCAGATCATTAGGATCGAGTCAGTTAGAAATACCAAGGACTCGCACAAAACAAAGAGAGTCCACTTTTAGCTATTATGCTGTCCGGAGTTGGAACTAGAGGTCTTCACGGGTCCAAAAATTCCTAGCCGAACCCGAAGAGACCCGTAAATATGCTGCATGGAACCGACCCGGACCCATATTTTATTCGAAAGTTGGACCCGAACCCGGCTGGGAAGACACAGACCCGACTGCACCTGTCCCGATCGGCACATATTGCACAGAAAATGCTATTAAGTCAATAAACAAGTTGCGAAAAAAACAACCTTTGCCTTAACTACGGATAGTAGCTCTCTCCCTGACTGCGATGCCTACAATCCTCTTTGCCAATACATTTCGATCCATGTTAGGCTGTTCCTCTCTCTTGCCGACTGAATGAGTCTTAATCCACTCATTATTCCACCTTTAAAAGTCTACTTGCTGTCACGGAGATGGATGACTAATGCAACTTTGCAGGGTTTTTTTTCCCATCTCGAGTCAACTTCGACTGTTACGTTTACCCTTTTGAACTATAATAACCATACTTTTTGTTGGTTGTAATAAAGACTTGGAGCAATTATTGTTTTTTAGCAAAAAACGCACAGAATCAGAAGTTCGTTATACTTTACTGCATGTGTGTTCAATAACAGGAGCGTTTCTTCAGCTATTTATTTCACATCACTCATGAAGGAATCCATGATCACTGTCCATGTGCAGCACTACATTAACTCCACCAGCGCTCGGTTTCTGGCAGCTGGGGTAATGCGCGTTTTTTTTTTCACCTTATTTTCCGCTCACACTTTTCTCATCCTAATTTTACAAATTGCAAGTTACAAAACACACGCATGCTGACTGACGCTGATCTCTGGCGGGTGCGGTGTTCTCCGATTGACTCGGGTATTACACACAAAGTTAAAAAGACCCGGGACCCGAAGTAATAGATTGGGACCCGACCCAGCTGACCATTTAAAATATAGACCCGAACCTGTACGGGTCCCGGGTCAGGTCCCTAATACTCGGGTCCTCTGTGAAGACCTCTAGTTGGAACCAGCTTCCAGAAGAGATCAGATGTGCTAAAACATTAGCCACACATGCATTTGTTGAATGAGCGCTGTGCTACGTCCCAACTGACTGCACAGTATTTTATGTATAATCATTTTTATTTCTAACTGTTCTAACTTCATTTTGAATACATTTTTTTATCATTTTAAATGTTTTCAAATTTCTGGTTTTATTGTTGTGATTATTTTCTATGATTATTTTATTTACTTTTATGTATAGCACTTTAAACTAGATAAAAAAGTTTGTCGAGACAAACTTTAAGTTGGCTTGCGAAAGCCGGACCAGAAAGTTTTAAAAAGTTTTTAAAGTTTTAAAAAGTTTTAAAAGTTTAAGTTTTAAAATTTTTATAAGTTTAAGTTTTAAAAGTTTAAGTTTTAATAGTTTTAAAAGTTTAAGTTTTAATAGTTTTAAAAGTTTAAGTTTTAATAGTTTTAAAAGTTTAAGTTTTATTAGTTTTAAAAGTTTTATAAGTTTAAGTTTTAAAAGTTTAAGTTTTAATAGTTTAAACAGTTTAAGTTTAAAAAGTTTAAGTTTTTAATAGTTTTAAAAGGTTAAGTTTTAAAAGTAGCGAATAAGTTAGATTAGCATGTTGCTAGCATGTTGCTAGCGTGATTAGTATGTTGCTAGCATGTTGCTAGCGTGATTAGCATGTTGCTAGCATGTTGCCAGCATGATTAGCATGTTCCTAGCATGTTACTAGCATGTTGCTAGCATTATTTTAGCATGATTAGCATGTTGCTAGCATGTTGCTAACATGATTAGCATGTTGCTAGCATTATTTTAGCATGATTAGCATGTTGCTAGCATGTTGCTAACATGATTAGCATGTTGCTAGCATTTTGCTAGCATGATTTCAGCATGATTAGCATGTTGCTAGCGTTATTAGTATGTTGCTAGCATGATTAGCATGTTGCTAGCATGATTAGCATTTTGCTAGCATGTTTGCTAGCACGAAATTCTCGCTCTGCGCTAGTAACAGTTGCTTTGCCAAATTCACATTTTGCTAAGTTAAGTGTCAAATTTGCTTTCACAAGTTGTTCAAACACTTTCTCAACAGACAAACGTGTTATGTCCAACATAACGAATACAACACTAGATCATCAAGATACGCGTTGCAATTTGGTACATCATGTAAAACAATATTAACAAGGCGTTGGAGAGTTGCTGAGGCATTTCTAAGCCCGAAAGCCATCGCCGTATACTGAAGGAAATTATCTGGAGTTACGAAGGCTGAAATCTCCGAAGCTTGTGAGGTGAGAGGAACTTGCCAGTATCCTTTTAGCATATCAAGCTTTGTAACGAAACTTGCAGAACCGATGTTATCTATACCAGTGGTTCTCAAACTTTTTACACCAAGTACCACCTCAGAAAATATTTGGCTTTCCAAGTACCACCATTATGACCAACATTAAAATGCAGTATAAATGGCTGCCCACTGCTCCGGGTGTGTGTTCACGGTGTGTGTGTGTGTGTGTGTGTGTGTGTGTGTGTGTGTGTGTTCACTTTGGATGGGTTAAATGCAGAGCACAAATTGCGAGTATGTCACGTCACTTTCACTTTCAGTAGAACTAAACACAGTAAAAAAAAACTAAACAAAAACAGATTAAAACAGAGTCAGTTTTAATCCTTATAAGGATATTTATTATTGTCAGCCTCTTAAAATATAGTAAATACACAGTTTGAACATGAACACTGCACCGTGCTAAAATATATTGTACCTAAAAGTGAAATAAAAACTGTACTGTACTTAAATGTTAAAAAAACTGTACTTAAATAAAGATTAAATGAAAATGTATCATACTTACTTAACATTTAAGTACAGTAACTTAGTTGTTATTTAACTTTAAGTAGCTACAATACATTTTCATTTAATCTTTAAGCACAGTACAGTTTTTATTTCACTTTTAAATAAAAAAGTACTTGATTAAAAAAAAACACAGGCTGTATATGTAGCTGCAAGTAACAACAATCAGGCCACGTTTCCACCAAAGCCAGCTGAAAACACGGGACATTCTAAAATGCTTAACGTGAAAAACGCTTAACGTGGCTTAACGTACCTAAACATCGACCAGGGAAACCCAAATTTCTGTCAAACCTTACTTGTAATAAACACTAACTACTGTCAAAAGAACGAGCTCTTATTCCACAGATAAAGTGAATCATTTCACGTTAAGCGTTTTCTCCCCCATTGACGTCCATTATAAGGAAACAGCTTAATGTGGTTTAACGTACCTTAATTAAAATGAAATGTTTACAGCCACATGAAGCTGTTAGAAAGTATACAGATTGAGGATTTCCTAGAAGCAAGGATAAAATAACATTGTGTACCCACCGTAACAAAACGAGCTGAAATGTGCTGCTTAGTTCACTAAAATAAGTTTAATCTTTCCATATCCAAAAACTTGCTCGATGTGCTGTTGACACATTTTCAATTAAAATGTTCAAATTAATCAAGGAATTATTGACTTTTAATGCACCTTATTTCGAAATGTACAGCAAAACGTGCTTTCATATGTCCTTTAGTTATGATTATTTCATTTAATCACTATACTATTTATTATTAATGTCTCATTTCAATTTTAGTTTGGCTCTAGTTTTGTATGTATTCCAGTTTATATGAAACGGTACATATAGCGTGGATTAAAATTCATATACAGTGTAAATTCTTTTCACTGAACGTTAAAAATAAGTTTGAGAAAGTTGTCGGTGGTGGTGACGTTGAAGGCGAGCGACCTTTTTGCAGTTGTTCGTTTATAGCCTAAGTTTAACTTTTCAGTTCTGGCGCTTTTATTTAGGCTTCAAAATTCATCAAAGTTATATTATTTTGTGAAGATTATCTTGTTGGACAAAACGTGTAATTTTCGTGAAGTATGGTTGAACACAGAGCTTATTTTTTGCGATAATCCAAAAGTCTATGGAAAAATCCTATATGCTTTTTGTGGAGGGAACCAGTGCGATGCTAGTCTCCGCTTCAGACGTCACGCCCACGGACCGTTAGCTAAACGTCTGATGCATATGGTACACTTTTCTGGAAACACTTCAGGAGGGTCGAAGTTTGATCCTCAAACATCACTGTAATTATTAATTATGATATTAACATATGGAACCCACAACAATAAAAAAATGACAAAAATAAAATAGATTGTCCCCTTATTGATCATCACAAGTGAGATTTCTGTTATATTTTGACCACTGAATTAAGAAATGTATCCGGTTTTCATATCAGAAATCTGGTCACCTTAGTGTAGATCATCAAAAAAGTGCCAAATACTAATTAAAATATCAAAACATCTATAAAACAACACATCACAGATAAATAAGGATGAAAAAGTTACTGATGTAGTCTCAGTCAGGTGTGGGGTGAAATTGTTTATTAGGCATTTAAAAGCTTTATCGAGAAATTTAAAACAGAAAGTCCAAATGGCAAACAAAATAATTCTTGGTGATAAAATTATAATTTACAAATAAATCATAATGGAAATAGTCAGCAGAAAATAAAACTTGTTGATGAAATGTATAAACTAAAGATACCGTATTAATAAAAAGGTAACTTTCTCAATGACAGGGTTCGTACACATTTTTACCAACAAATTTCCATGACTTTTCCATGACTTTTGGGACAATATTCATGACCTAATTTTACATTATTTTACAATAAGAATACAAATCTGTTCAAATTGTCATAGCATGTTAACTAAAATGAATGACTATTAATACTATTGTTTGCTTTTTTGTTTTCGTACAAGCTGAAACTGCGCCAGATGTGAAGGTCCTTGCAATCCGAAATATTCGCACGCAAAAACGCATAGGTGTGTGACTCGGTGTGTAAGGACCTTTACTCCACACAGAGAACATATCACATCACTATTATCATTTATTTAACTCAGTTAAACGCAGTGCCAGAATTTCGTTTTGGAAACTTTTCTCTTTCGCAAGTGTTTACATTAAGAAAAAATTACAATGCTTACAAGGATACTCGCCAGCAGTGTTCGAACTATACCGTGGACTTTGGGGAGCCCATTTCTTTCTTTTTTTATAACGGGGGATTTTGTGCGCTTGCGATGGGCTTACAAAGATACATAAAAGCTATGGGGGGGGCAATTATATATATATATATATATATATATATATATATATATATATGTAGGGCCCTATGAAATCCGTTTTAATTTTTCCCAAATTCTATTTTTTTTTTTTTTAATTTTTCTAGATTCCGTTTTTTCCATTTTCATTTTATGGACTCCTTTTTAATGATCAAATTAAATTGTATTTATCAAAAAGCATGTCTAATTAATTAAAATCATGAAACTTATACAATTTAACACTAATTTATTAAAAGTGTAACAAAAATGACATGTTTAGGGCCGTATGAAATGTTATATTTTTTTCTCACCTTATGTTTTATTGTTGCCAAATTCTGTTTTAGCTCATCTGATTATTTGAATTCATACAAACGTTTTTTTTTTACTCTTACAGTAGCCTTATGAATAGTTTTTTTTCCTGAGAAATTCTGTGTTGTGCATTTAAATGTGACTGGTTATCAGATTAAGGCATGAAACATCGATTTAATTTATATTTGAATGACTAAAAATTAAACATTTACATGTTGAAAAATAAAGGGGATTTAGCCTACTATTAAAAATAAAATATTTTGTGATTATGTCTTAATAAAATAAAGTTTTATTATTTTTCAACACTAGTAGGCGACGTGTTTTTGAAGTAGAACTAAATTCACAGTTTCATTGTTTGTAGGGACAAACAGATGCAGATAATTAAAACATGCACATTTCATCTCTTTCTCTGTCACTCTCAAAATGGGCATATTTGAGAAACAAGTCGAGTAGTTTGCTTCACTGAATATAATTGTCGGTCATTTAACATTTCTTTCGTAAAACAGTTGACTAAACATCTTTATTGATTTCTCTCTTTTATTAATCTGACGCTTCGTCGCGCGCTCAGCATCTGTGAACGCTAAACTCCGCCTACTTTGATTTGATTTGAAATCATTACTTTGACATTGACGAGCGCTGTTTGCCCGCTGAGGCAGAACAGACTTTTAAAGCTTTTTTTTGTCATCCTAACAAGAGCGCTGCGTAATCGAGGACAGCAGATGCTCATGTAGGCCTATAATTATCTTTATTGAAGTGAATTAGGTTTAAATCGCCTCAAGCATTAACCCTCTGGTTGTGTTCGGACTCCTGTCACACTTGTGGTGTTCCCGGTCAAAAATGACCGGACTCCAAACAACTGCTTATAAATCTGTCATTATGCTATATTATCACTAAATATTGGATTCAATCTTTTTGTCAACTTGTTTTCTTTCATTTAGGACTGGTTTTGTGTTTCTATTTGCATCCGATTAATCTTTAGCCTCATTTATCCGAAAGTAGGCACCTCATTTTTTGAGTGAAAAAAGCATTTTTTATGAATAATTTTCACAATATGAGATAAAAAATTATGAAACTTGGCACTGTTTCTCACACTACTGTACTTTAATGTTTAATCAGGAGGTTTGCTTTTAAATGATTTTATTTTGTACAAAATTGCAAAAAGTCACACTTGTGGTGTTCCCGGTCAAAAATGACCGGACTCCCATCAATTGCTTATAAATCTGTCATTATGCTATATTATCACCAAATATTGGATTCAATCTTTTTGTCAACTTGTTTTCTTTCATTTAGGACTGGTTTTGTGTTTATATTTGCATCTGATTAATCGTAGGCCTCATTTATCTGAGAGTAGGTACCTCGTTTTTTGAGTGAAAAAAGCATTTTTTATGAATAATATTCACAATATGAGTTAAAAAATTAAGAAAATTTGCACTGTTTATCACACTAGTGTGCTTTAATGTTTAATCAGGAAGTTTGATTTTAAATGCTTTAATTTTGTTAAAAAAAATGCACAAAGTCACACTTGTCAAAAATGGCCGGCCATTGAAAGTGAATGGGGAAGAATGAAAGTAAGAGAAACAACTAGTGTTCAGGAGCATGTTGTGCTTACAAACATAAAGGCCTGTGCGTGTGTGAATGCATGTATACTCACGCTATCACACACACACATGCTCAAACTGCCTTGTCTTTAGCCTGCATTGACTTCAAAATAATCTTTTCTTTCATCACATATTCTAGACAAAACATTATGGCAATAGGTTTTGAGGCTTTCATGTTCTCACAGAGTAGACGAAAGTTTAAAAATAAATGCTTTAGCACAGAGAGAGAGAGCATATAAATGCCTCACATCACCTTGCTTGTCATTCAGTCTGTGTCAGCGCAATGGCGAAGAAGCTGTCTTTACAAGAAGTTCTTGATCATATTACTGATCAAGAGAATAGCGAGGAAGAGACAACTGAAGATGAATCTTACAGAGAAGATGCATTGCAAGATATATTGGAAGAGGAAAACATCACTGAACAAGCTGAAAACCTTGCAACAACTGAAGAGGAGCAATCTTCTGATTTTGAGGGCCCAGCTGAAGTTGATGTAACATTCTGGTCGAAGGATGGAAATTTGTCCTGGTCATCATCTCCAACTGAGAAGAAAGGCAGATTATCCACAGAAAATGTCATAAAGATGACACCAGGGTTGACAAAATATGCCACATCCCGCATTGAAGACATGAAATCATGCTTCAACCTGTTTCTGGCAGAGCCTATTGAAAACATAGGCTAATTTGCTCCATGACTAATTTGCAAATGCAGGGCAAACATTTGCAAGGCACATGCACAGTTTATTTGTGAGTCATGTGAATAAGTTCACAAAATGACCAGTTGCACGGCACATACAAATGCTAGTGTCAGTCACTTGCATGAGTTCAAACAACAACCAGGTGTTCGTTGATGTGGTTCTCTATATGGCAATGCCAATGTTTTTGTTTTTCTGTCACAATGGTCAGATTTGTTGTTCCATGATATTGTCTCTGTTTGACAGTGTCAGTGTGCAGGATATATATAACTGAAATATAACAGTTTTGGTTTGTTGTTCCATAAAATGTTATAATGTAAAAAAATCGTAATGTGTTCTTTCTTGTATGTCACGATGGTCAGATTTAACAGGGAACGGCATAAGTGTTACTTTGTGCCCCTTTTCAGAAAATAAAAGCATTTCAAAATAAAGGTCCTGCTTTTTGTGATCTTCCCCATTCACTTTCAATGGCCAGCCATTTTTGACAAGTGTGACTTTGTGCAATTTTGTACAAAATAAAAAAATTTGAAAGCAAACTTCCTGATTAAATATTAAAGCACACTAGTGTGATAAACAGTGCAAATTTTCATAATTTTTTAACTCATATTGTGAATATTATTCATAAAAAATGCTTTTTTCACTCAAAAAACGAGGTACCTACTCTCAGATAAATGAGGCTTACGATTAATCTGATGCAAATAGAAACATGAAACCAGTCCTAAATGAAAGAAAACAAGTTGACAAAAAGATTAAATCCAATATTTGGTGATAATATAGCATAATGACAGATTTATAAGAAATTGATGGGAGTCCGGTCATTTTTGACCGGGAACACCACAAGTGTGACTTTTTGCAATTTTGTACAAAATAAAAGCATTTAAAAGAAAACCTCCTGATTAAACATTAAAGTACACTAGTGTGAGAAACAGTGCAAATTTTCATAATTTTTTATCTCATATTGTGAAAATTATTCATAAAAAAACAATTTTTCACTCAAAAAATTAGGTGCCTACTTTCGGATAAATGAGGCTTACGATTAATCAGATGCAAATAGAAACACAAAACCAGTCCTAAATGAAAGAAAACAAGTTGACAAAAAGAATGAATCCAATATTTAGTGATAATATAGCATAATGACAGATTTATAAGCAGTTGTTTGGAGTCCGGTCATTTTTGACCGGGAACACCACAAGTGTTACTAGTTGAAATAAAACCCACAAAAAATTACGAAAATTTACAAAAAATTTATGAGAAGTACTTATACCCTATGTGAACAAAGTCAGTAAGTTTGAGTCCAATGCGATAACGTTAACTAGTATTTTCGGGAAAAAGAAAATCTTTTTCGGGTCAATTTGACCCGAACACAACCAGAGGGTTAATTAACGATTTTCGTTGTTGCAATTTTACACATAATAATCCACGATGATCACAGTACACAAAACTGAAATTGGACGTCAAAATAACACAGTCAATATTTTTTGAGACCCCCAAAAATAATAACTTTTCACAAATCACGTTTTCAGAGGAGCCCGTGTATTATTAAGGGGAGCCCCTAGCTCCCCCATAGTTTGCACCCTGCTCACCAGGATGGCCATTTTAACGTCCTTTTGTGTGTAATTTTGCCGCTTAAACGCAACAAGCTGCACTTTTAGAGCCCCATATTTCAGCTTCGACTTTTAGTTTATGGCTTATCGGGCTTGTTTTAGGATTCCTCCTTATTTTTGTATTTTAGAAATCCATAAATTATTATGGTGATGAAAAGGATTAGCCGCTCGTGGAAACAATACCGCGACTGACAAGAGCAGCTCGACTTGTCTAATAGCACACATGTGTCTAGGTTAAACGTTTAAACTAACATTGTGATATGCTTTTTTAAGTATTTTATATATAGATTTCATTTTAGTCAAGTGGTGATTTAAGAAGGCTAAATTGATCAAACATAATAGGCAAACTCACCGTCTGCAGCTGGCCGATTGCTCAAAAGCTAGCCTACATTAAAAATAAAAACTTGAATTTAATAAACAAATACATTTTCCAAACATATTTCTAAATTAACTTAATAAAGAAACGAAATAGGCTTTGCCATTAAAACCGAAACTGAACTATTTTAATGGCTAGAACAGCAGCTGTGTAATGGGGAAGAGAGAAAGAAAGACATGGGCTCCAGTCCGTCTCGGGAAGGTAATTCTGATAATCTGCTGAACAAGGATTGGACTGGGGCGTATGTTTGAGGCCCGTGCAGGATTCTACTGAGCTTGTTTGGTACCAAAGTCAATTTGGTACTGCAATGACTTTATACGGACGCCATTTGGACATGACTGAGTGCAGCGAAACCGCCTCTGGAGCGCGCGAGTACAGAACGGCTTAAAAAGACGTGCAAATAAATAATAGGCTACATTTTAGCGACAATGCAACCCGATTAGGCAGGTGACAATTCTGTCAACTGTACCAAAATGCCAGAGAAAGACTTGTATCGCACCGTGCAGCTCTTTAGTGCAGACGAGATGCGCTGATTACGTGTTTTAAGAGAAAGTCAAAGAGAGAAAACACAGCTGATGAATCCGTTTTAAAATGACCGATTTGATATTCTGTGTGGATCTATTTACTCATCAGCCTACAAGCTATAGGCTATTAAATAAATGTGTGAATATCCATCATTTTAAAGTCGAAAGTTGCGGGAAAGAGTAGAAATATGCGATATAGCCCATGCGCAATCCGTGCAGAAATGCAGGACCTGAATAAACATAATTGTATTATACAGAGATTTGTAAAATAGATTTCCATGACTTTTCCAAAACTTTCTGGGTTTATTTATTTTTCCAAAACTTTTCCAGGCCTGGAAATTGCGGTTTTAAAATTCCATGACTTTTCCAGGTTTTTCATGACCGCATTTAACCCTGTAACTAATAAAACAAGTAGATTAATGACAAACGCTTTGTTATTCACATTATCTTGAATAAAATATCCAAAAACTACATTTTCAAAATGCAAAATAAAGTTAGAGAGTAGCCTACCTTTTCTGAGATAAATACTGAGACATCATACCATAACTTTTTAACAAAACTACAGTGCCAGAAGATGTGAGGTAGTTTCCAAGTGTAAAGAGCAAAAAGAGCAGTTAACGTCAATATCCTTCTTAAACTTACTAAGAAAATGTTTAACAGGATAGAATAAATTGAAATAAATTTATTTTACCTTGTTTGTAACAAAAAACGTATGAGGTAATAACCAAACACTTTCCCACTTAGGGATTCTAACAAATTTAGACCAATAAGATATAGAGCGAGGCTTAGTAGCAACCTCCTTTAAAAATAGAGAGCGAATAGATTTGTTGTTTTTAGTCTGTGAAAAACAAATTTTACCACATATTGTATCCGTTAGATTGACTATGGGCATATCAACCAATTTCACATCTCTAAATAAGGAAACAATACACGAATTAATTGCAGAGAAAACAAGAGATAATTCCTTGGGAGTCACAGGAAAATTAAAGTGCACAAGAAATTCCTCATAAGTCATAAGATAGCCTTGAGTGTTAAACAAATGAGACACTAAAACAATACCCTTATCAAACCAGTTTTTCCAAAAAATACTTTTGTGCTTATACAGAATACAACGATTGTTCCAAATAAAGTAACGCTGCAGAGAGAAGTTGTGCTTGTAAATCAATTTCCAAGCCAAAAAGGCTTGAGCGTGAAAGGTAGATAGTTTTACTGGCGCAAAATCAGGACGTGCCTGGTGTGAGCGCGCGAGTGATGACGTCATCGCCACAAGCCGATCTCAACGGTAGATCAGCAAAAAAGCGCCAAATTAAAAGGACAAAACATGATTACACTTGTAAGTAATTAACACATCACGGAAAAATAACATTGAAACAGTTACTGATGTAGACATTCAGTCATTCAGTCTCAGTCAGTTGTGGGGTGAAATTGTTTAGGCTATTAGGAAATTGTCTGCTGACTGTAATTGCATAATAATTCATATATATATATATATATAGAGAGAGCTATATCTGAAAGCCATTAAGTATTATGTTTGCAATTTGGACTTTCTGTTTTAAATTTCTAAAAAAGCTTTAATAAAATGTGGTGATAAAAGTTATAAAATAAAGATAAGGTATTAATAAAAAGGTATGTTTACTAAATTATAAGCTACTCAAAGCAAATACAAAAATAGTAAACATTCAAACTAACTTGATTGATCTCTCCTTACTACTATAGCCTACAAAAGAAACTGAATTAATTATTTAAATGTAAACTCAGCTTCAGTCTCGCTGGCGTCACATGAAAATATCTCTGATTATTTGGTCCTAAATGTGGACTCCTAATTCAGCTTCTTGGTCAGTTTCAGTTCTGGTCACATTATCACGGTCTGATTCACTCGGAGATCCTACAATGTTGTGTTTGGACTTTTAGAGAGGAACAAAAGAGCTGTGAAGGAAAGGTAGACCCAATGCAGCAATAATCACTTTACCTCAAATATTTTATTTTCATAATCCTTGGACACCAAACCCAAAATCGAAAATAAAATTACATTAACCGCACAGCTCTAAAGTGCGAGAGATCTCTCTTCTGGTGTTGATAGCAAAGATGCAACTTAGACTAGCTATGTAATACAATATAGAAGTGTTTAGTGAATCACAACTCACAAGATACCATTTTGAATGGTAATTGTATTAAATAAAATGTTTTTTCTTAATTTTAAACAAACTATACCTGGTTCTGGTACCAATCCCTACTTATGAGAGAAGCAAAGGAGGATCAGTTGCAATGCTGCAGTATATTGATGGGTTTTATAAATACATCATAGATGGAAGAATATATACTTGAAAAAAACCGAGATAAAAAATGTCAGTTTAATATTTATATTTTATTTTTTCAGCTTCCAGAAGAAGAACATTTTGCACAAAAAAAAACACTACTTTCCTTCATAAAAGTCTGAAATAAACAAAAAACATGAATGAAACTCATAAGAAAACACAATTATATCATTAATATCATGAAGCAAAATTAAATGCAAGAATAAAACTTAGATATTGTTCTTTGGGGAGGAACTCCATCTTTGATTTGATCTGAATCTCACTTGTAAGGATTCTCTCCAGTGTGGATCCTCTTCAAATCTCCATCTGTAATAAAAGTCTTCTCACACTGAACGCACATATATTCTCTCACACCAGTGTGTATCTTCTGATGTGCTTTTAAATTCTGCAGATGTGAAAAACTCTTTCCACATAAAGAACATGAATGTGGTTTCTCCTTTAAATGAACTTTCAGGTGATTCTTCATGTATGAAGCTCTTAAAAATGTTTTTGCGCACTGATCACATTCATACAGTTTCTCTCCAGTGTGGATGATCAGGTGTCCTTGTTCTCTGAATCTCTTCCCGCACTGATCACATGGCTTGAGGCCCACAAACATTTTAAAATTGAAACTGCTGGTCTTGAAGATGAACTTTGTTCATGGGGACTTTATATGATGTTTTTTGTTAAGACAGATTTATACAGAAGATATTTTATTGCTAGACGCATTATTGTGTCACGTTTGGTGAGGACGAGGCGTCAGTGCTGGAAAGTACTGTGAATATTTTTCTTATGCTTGAGTAGATTAGATGAATGACTGAAACTCTTTCCGCATGCAGTGCAGTGATACGGTTTCTCTCCAGTGTGAATCCTCTCGTGTGATTTCAGATGTTCTGACTGACTGAATCTCTTGTCACAGTGTGAACACTTGTAAGGTTTCTCTCCAGTGTGAATCCTCTCGTGTGTTTTCAGATGTTCTGACCGACTGAATCTCTTGTCGCAGTGTGAACACTTGTAAGGTTTCTCTCCAGTGTGAATCCTCTCGTGCTGTTTCAATTCTGCAGCTGTAATAAAAGTCTTCTCACACTCAAAGCACATATATTCTCTCACACCAGTGTGTCTCTTCTGATGTAATTTTAAATTCTGCAGATGTGAAAAACTCTTTCCACACAAAGAGCATGAATGTGGTTTCTCCTCTGAATGAACTTTCAGGTGATTCTTCAGACTTGAAGTCATCAAAAATGTTTTCCCACATTGATCACATTCATGCAGTTTCTCTCCAGTGTGGATGATCATGTGACTCTTGAGACTCTGTTTGTACGCGAAACTCTTCCCGCACTGATCACATGTGTAAGGTTTCTCTCCAGTGTGGATCCTCATGTGAAACTCGAGACTCTGTTTGTTTGTCAAACTCGTTCCACACTGAGTGCAGGTGAATGATTTCTTGTCTCTTCTTTTCTTTAAATTGTTCTGTTTGGTTTGAGAGCGACTCAAAGGTTTTTCTACAGTTTTGACATGTTTCTCCTCTTCATTCAGTTCCTCATTCTCCTCGTTTTCTTCAATCAACTCTGAAATTTAAGAAAAAAAATATTTTCAGTAAACTGTTTTGAAAAATGAGTAACTCAATTGTAACTATTACTTAATAATTATCAAACATTTTTAAACAATAGAGGCACAATTTTGTGACATGTTTTTGTAGCAAGAATAAATATGTTTGATTAACTGCACAAAAACATAAATGAATGTTGAAAAATAAACAAATAAATAAAACTGTACCCAATTTATACAAAGTGTCTTTGTCATTTGCTGCTTCAACTATATTATTGTACAGCTTTTACAATTTCTCCTACTGCAACAAATCTAAAACTTCTTAAAGTTTATATTATTATTGTTTTTCAGCCTCATTACTAAAGAATCAAGAATAAACACAAACCTGTTTGTTCTTCAGTGTGTTTCATTCTGCAGGGTTCTGGATCTCTCATGTTCTCGCTGTCCTTCAATAAACTCTGTCTCTGCAGATTTCACTTCAAACTGATGCTCGTCTTCACTTGTAGACTGATGGAAATATTCCAGCATTTATTGCTGAACTGCAGTGGGAGGAGATTCACTGGAGGTGTGATTGTTGTGGGAGGAGCTTCACTGAAGATGTGATTGTTGTGGGAGGAGCTTCACCGAAGATGTGATTGTTGTGGGAGGAGCTTCACTGAAGCTGTGGTTGTTGTGGGAGGAGCTTCACTGAAGATGTGATTGTTGTGGGAGGAGCTTCACTGAAGATGTGATTGTTGTGGGAGGAGCTTCACTGAAGATGTGATTGTTGTGGGAGGAGCTTCCCTGAAGCTGTGATTGTTGTGGGAGGAGATTCACTGAAGCTGTGGTTGATGTGGGAGGAGCTTCCGTGACATGACTGTTCAGTAGGAGGAGCTGATAGGTCAAAATCAAGAATAAATCAGTTACTTAATTGAATTTATTTTAACCGTCTTTAGCACGGTTATTGGTCACTGAATAAACAAGTTATCATTGAAGCCGCCAGCAATTAAGCATGAGCACAGCGGTAACCTTAAAACATATTCTAATCTCCAAAATTACTCACCATTACACCTATAACAACTCTACCATATAATTGTCTTTACTTAAAAACACTTAAAATTACAATTATGTTCAATTATTTAATGTGATCACATGCAAAGCATGCTGGGAACTACGCATTCACTGCTTAGTTGTGTCAAAAAAAATTATGAATGTACAGTACTCCTAAAAAACAATGACTATGTTCACTTAATTTTACAAATTTAAATATACGGATCATAATAGAAATTAGTTATGTAGAAAAAAAAATATGAATTTTGTTGTTTCTGCTTATTCTAACCAATTATTTTTATTGATTTATCTTTTTGAGTCCAGGGCAAACCATATTCCTATTTTTCTCTCTTTTTATAAACAATTTCACCACATATTTAATCCCTGCATTTATTTGCCCCAAATTAACAAGCAAGGAAATACTTACAAAATGAAGATATACAGAACATTTGATAATTGAATAAACACCAGAATTATAAGGAAACCAAATATAAACAATGTAAAGAATGATAAAAACTAAAGACTAAACACAGAAAAACAAATAACCCACTAATTTGAGTGTTTTGTGTTTTATAGCTATGAAACATGGTTTATCAGAGATTAATGAATAAATGCTGTTTAAGTTAAATCTTGTAATGTCACAATAGCTGATGCCTGTCGATTGCTTAAGTCTGTTGAAGTAATTAAATGAGTTTAATGTGGCAATTAACAGATCTGAAGTCATCAGCATAATGAATGAGGTGAAAACAGGATCTATTGACATGAAATAAAGAGTATTTTCAGCAGCTGATAATATTGATGAGCCTCAGACTATAAACACTCATTAAACAAGCCATTCAGGATCAGCTGCAGATCATCTCACTTTCTATAGTTAAGTGGGTAGTGATTATTTTTGTAAGGATATTTACTGAAAGACTATATAACTTCTTTATTAAAACATATGATCGTCTCATAAAATGACATTACTTTGCATATTGTTTTAGTTTGATTCATAGCAACTAGTATAAACTAACTAGATCACCAACACATATTTTGGTATGTCCAGAAACTGACAAATTATAAAACATTTAAAGATAAAGAGCATTCAGTACCAGCAACATTATCACTCCAAACACCAAAATAATCATACGAACGGACATATAAAAACACAAATTCACTCAGATCTGAATATTTTCCCTCACATGCTCGTCGCCTGCTGTGATAAATGTTTTAGTCAGCAAACGCAGAAACAAAACAATTGGGATATTAGGCCACCCTCTTTATAAACGGTTAAGAGTGTTTTACACTAGACTCGGTCGGTGTCGCGTCATAGAAGTGGGCGGAGTCGGCGAGTGGAAAACGATCCTTTCCCCTTCATTGGAAAAGCATGGTGTTGACCCGGAATGCTTTACATAGACATTTCTGCCGCCCGACAGAGCAAAAAACCTTAGCAAACTGAGCCGTATTGCGTCGGACTGTCCGTACGGTATCTGTGACAGAACAAACGACCCAACGGAATGACCAGAGGTGTCTTTCCCGACACTTTGTGTTACTTGATTAAATCTCCAGGCAAGAGACGGCTTACTATAAGAGCCTGTACTTGACGGCTTGTAAAAGTAAACATTTGTTGTTTTGTTTTGCTTAATTTTGATAAAATGATTAAGACTAGAGTAAAAGTCTGTCATACTTTTTTATTGATATATATATAAAATAATTTTAACATTGACAAAACATATGTATTTAAGGTCTACTGAAGTGCATTGAAACGCACAGTATTGTGTGGTGTGCTAAACGTACAGTATAGCCTAATCATTTTCACGTAAAATAAAAATAAATAAAATAACATGAAAATATCCCTTACGAAAATTAACCGTGGTTACAACCCAAAAACATGGCAAAGCATGTTTCATTTGTTTTTAACTAGCTTTTTGCTAGTTTAAGCGTGGTATTTGACCTGGGTAACGTTAAAGTTGGTTTTATATTCGCACATTCGGACTTCCGCGTTCAATAACTTCGCTGATCTGCATGTAAAAAGGCTATTTTCGGTCAATTATCATTACGACTGTTATAAGCACAAACTACAACACATTTTTCTGTAGAACTCGGACGTTTTAAAGAACACGCTTACCTCTATGCTGTGTAGTGACGTCATCGCGTATCTGAGGGACCATCTACAAATAACATGTTTCGATTACTACAGCCTGCTTAAAGCCAAGTTAAAATGAAATGTTTACCGCCACATGAAGCTGTTAGAAAGTATACAGATTGAGGATTTCCTAGAAGCAAGGATAAAATAACATTGTGTACCCACCGTAACAAAACGAGCTGAAATGTGCTGCTTTATTCACAAAAATAAGTTTAATCTTTCTATATCCAAAAACTTGCTCGATCTGCTGTTGACACATTTTCAATTAAAATATTCAAATTAATCAAGGAATTATTGACTTTTAATGCACCTTATTTCGAAATGTACAGCAATACGTGCTTTCATATGTCCTTTAGTTATGATTATTTCATTTAATCACTATACTATTTATTATTAATGTCTCATTTCAATTTTAGTTTGACTCTAGTTTTGTATTTATTCCAGTTAATATGAAACGGTTCATATAGCATGGATTAAAATTCATATACAGTGTATCATGTCATGTTCGGTAAGAACGTGACATCAGACCTGAAAGTACTGGATCTGAATATGATCTACTTATTGTGAATCCTTTTTGTATGTCTGCGTAGAGACGATGAACGACCAAAACTCTTCCCGCATGCAGTGCAGTGATACGGTTTCTCTCCAGTGTGGATCCTCTCGTGTTTTTTCAGATGTCCTGACTGATTGAATCTCTTGTCGCAGTGTGAACACTTGTAAGGTTTCTCTCCAGTGTGAATCCTCTCGTGTGATTTCAGTTGATCAGATGTAATAAAAGTCTTCTCGCACTCAAAGCACATATATTCTCTCACACCAGTGTGTATCTTCTGATGTACTTTTAAATTCTGCAGATGTGAAAAACTCTTTCCACACAAAGAGCATGAATGTGGTTTCTCCTTTGAATGAACTTTCATGTGTTTCTTCATGTATGAAGCTCTTAAAAATGTTTTTGCGCACTGATCACATTCATACAGTTTCTCTCCAGTGTGGATGATCATGTGACTCTTAAGGTGTCCTTGTTGTGTGAAACTCTTTCCACACTGATCACAAGTGTAAGGTTTCTCTCCAGTGTGGATCCTCATGTGTTCCTTGAGACTCTGTTTGCTTGTCAAACTCGTTCCACACTGAGTGCAGGTGAATGATTTCTTGTCTCTTCTTTTCTTTAAATCTTTCTGTTTGGTTTGAGAGCGACTCAAAGGTTTTTCTACAGTTTTGACATGTTTCTCCTCTTCATTCAGTTCGTCATTCTCCTGATTTTCTTCAATCAACTCTGAAAATTAAAGTAAAATTATACATTTTCAGTAAATCAGAAAGAAACGTGAAAATACATAAACGTGAACCCTGCTGTAACAAATTGCTTACACAATATATTTTATTGTTCATTTTTATAAAATATATGCCTCTGAAACTTTCCTGGAGTGAGGCATGGGCGTAAATTTCATTTAACAGTAGGGGGGGGACAATAAATATAAAATTTCTAATTTCTGCAATTTTACACAAATAATACAGTCAAATTGTACTTATAAAGATATGTCCCCACAGTGAAAAACTTTGCTTCTATTATTATTATTGTAGCACAGAGACTGCGTCATTATGGTTATTTTCAACGTATTTCTCAGGTTCAATGACAAAGCAGATCAGCACATTTCAAACAGCCACAAACCAAGGATAATAAATAAAATCCCTTTTATTTCATCCATGCGGACGATTGTAATGATGCCAGGTTGTTTACCTCAGCTTAGAGCGCTCTGCTCGTGTTGCTTCTCAGAATGTTTGGTCGCTATAGCAACCAGTTGTAGTGGAAAACTGTAGGTCCGAAACAGAGCAGAACCGAACTGAACCGAGCTGGTACCAGTCAGTGGAAAACCCCCATAAGTTGCAGTGCACTATGCAACAAGCTATTGTAAACAAGTTAACGTTAACTAGATAAGTAATATTTTAATCGCTAATATAGCAGATTCTTGGAAAATTAAATCGGTAACGTTAATGAGCATTTTTGCCGCAACTAATTTATGAATGAGTCTGCTGCATCAACTACGTTAAAGAGAATCGCTTTATTTAAAGTGAATAAAGTACCCTACTTACTGGAGTTCAACATTAACTGAGCCGCAGCCACACACCTGACTCGTGTGTGGAGTAGGTGAGATGAACTGGGAAAGCAAGCAGTGGGCCAAACCACTGTGAGGAAGGGGAGGGGGAACTCAACTGTTTCTAAAAGCATTTTTTGCGGGGGGGGGTTCTACTTACAAAATTATTTTAGGTATACATACATATATTTTTCACAATAGAGAGTGTGATTTTTTTTAAAATATTTTTTTAAATATTTTGGGGGACAACCCTCGGATGGGGGGGGGGACATGTCCCCTCCGTCCCCCCCGGGATTTACGCCCATGGAGTGAGGTACATTGTTTATACTTTATTTTCACCTTTTTTATTATTTTCATAATTTCTATAGAAAATAAATGCCTTTCCGATGCAATATGAGGTTTGAAAAAGGGAGGAAAAAAGTTTGGCAAAAATATTAAACAAGCGTATTTTACAATGTTGACTATCCCAATCACACGTTGGTGGGTGGAGTAGTGTAAATAGCTTTTGTCAACAAGGTGGGCTATTTACACTTAGGGCACGTTTTTTTATAAGTGAGAACTATTAAATATATTAAATCCACTCCACAAATTTATAGAAAGTGCACTTATTATTTGCTGCTTGATTAGGACCGACGTTGCCTACCCCTGTTCTAAAGACACTGGAAAACTGGGTTCAGGCTTTCTGGGATGGTACTCAAATGGTTCAGGTCATACTTAGAAGGGAGAGGTTATTATGTAAGTATAAGTCTCAGTGGACGTCCATGACATGCGGAGTCCCTCAAGGCTCAATACTTGATTCTAGGGGTCAAACAACTAAATCAGCATACTGTAATCTCAAAAATATTGCAATAATTAGACTTTTTGTTTTCAGTCAAGACTTGGAGAAACTTGTTCATGTCTGTATCACCAGCAGGGTGGATTATTGTAATGGTCTCCTTCCAAAGAAGAGCATTAGACAGCTGCAGCTCATCCAGAACACTGCTGCCAGGATACTGACTAGAACCAGAACATCTGAGCATATCACACCAGTCCTCAGGTCCTTACACTGGCTTCATGTTACATGTAGGATTGATTTTAAAGTACTTTTACTTGTTTATAAATCACTCAATGGCATAGGATCTAAATACATTGCAGATATGCTCAATGAATATAAATCTAACAGACCCCTCAGATCATTAGGATCGAGTCAGTTAGAAATACCAAGGACTCACACAAAACAAAGGGAGTCCGCTTTTAGCTATTATGCTGTCTGGAGTTGAAACTAGAGGTCTTCACGAGTCCAAAAATTCCTAGCCGAACCCGAAGAGACCCGTAAATATGCTGCATGGAACCGACCTGGACCTGTATTTTATTCGAAAGTTGGACCTGAACTTGGCTGGGAAGACACAGACCCAACTGCACCCGTCCCGATTGGCACATATTGCACAGAAAATGCTATTAAGTCAATAAACAAGTTGCGAAAAAAACAACCTTTGCCTTAACTACGGATAGTAGCTCTCTCCCTGACTGCGATGCCTACAATCCTCTTTGCCAATACATTTCCATCCATGTTAGGCTGTTCCTCTCTCTTGCCGACTGAATGAGTCTTAATCCACTCATTATTCCACCTTTAAAAGTCTACTTGCTGTCACGGAGATAGATGACTAATGCAACTTTGCAGGGGTTTTTTTTCCATCTCGAGTCAACTTCGACTGTTACGTTTACCCTTTTGAACTATAATAACCATACTTTTTGTTGGTTGTAATAAAGACTTGGAGCAATTATTGTTTTTTAGCAAAAAACGCACAGAATTAGAAGTTCGTTATACTTTACTGCATGTGTGTTCAATAACAGGAGCGTTTCTTCAGCTATTTATTTCACATCACTCATGAAGGAATCCATGATCACTGTCCGCGTGCAGCACTACATTAACTCCACCAGCGCTCGGTTTCTGGCAGCTGGGGTAACGCGCGTTTTTTTTTCCACCTTATTTTCCGCTCACACTTTTCTCATCCTAATTTTACAAATTGCAAGTTAAAAACACACGCATGCTGACTGACGCTGATCTCTGGCGGGTGCGGTGTTCTCCGATTGACTCGGGTATTACACACAAAGTTAAAAAGACCCGGGACCCGAAGTAAAAGATTGGGACCCGACCCAGCTGACCATTTAAAATATAGACCCGAACCTGTACGGGTCCCGGGTCAGGTCCCTAATACTCGGGTCCTCTGTGAAGACCTCTAGTTGGAACCAGCTTCCAGAAGAGATCAGATGTGCTAAAACATTAGCCACACATGCATTTGTTGAATGAGCGCTGTGCTACGTCCCAACTGACTGCACAGTATTTTATGTATAATCATTTTTATTTCTAACTGTTCTAACTTCATTTTGAATACATTTTTTTATCATTTTAAATGTTTTCAAATTTCTGGTTTTATTGTTGTGATTATTTTATTTCCTTTTATGTATAGCACTTTAAACTAGATAAAAAAGTTTGTCGAGACAAACTTTAAGTTGGCTTGCGAAAGCCGGACCAGAAAGTTTTAAAAAGTTTGTAAAGTTTTAAAAGTTTTATAAAGTTTTAAAAGTTTTATAAAGTTTAAGTTTTAAAAGTTTAAGTTTTATTAGTTTTAAAAGTTGTATAAGTTTAAGTTTTAATAGTTTAAACAGTTTAAGTTTAAAAAGTTTAAGTTTTTAATAGTTTTAAAAGTTTAAGTTTTAAAGTAGCGAATAAGTTAGGTTAGCATGTTGCTAGTGTGATTAGCATGTTGCTAGCATGTTGCTAGCGTGATTAGCATGTTGCTAGCATTATTAGCATGTTGCTAGCATGTTGCTTGAATGATTTTAACATGATTAGCATGTTGCTAGCAATTTTGCTAGCATGATTAGCATGTTACTAGCATGTTGCTAACATTATTTTAGCATGATTAGCATGTTGCTAGCATGTTGCTAACATGATTAGCATGTTGCTAGCATGATTTCGGCATGATTAGCATGTTGCTAGCGTTATTAGTATGTTTGCTAGCATGATTAGCATGTTGCTAGCACGAAATTCTCGCTCTGCGCTAGTAACAGTTGCTTTGCCAAATTCACATTTTGCTAAGTTAAGTGTCAAATTTGCTTTCACAAGTCGTTCAAACACTTTTCTCAACAGACAAACGTGTTATGTCCAACATAACGAATACAACACTAGATCATCAAGATACGCGTTGCAATTTGGTACATCATGTAAAACAATATTAACAAGGCGTTGGAGAGTTGCTGAGGCATTTCTAAGCCCGAAAGCCATCGCCGTATACTGAAGGAAATTATCTGGAGTTACGAAGGCTGAAATCTCCGAAGCTTGTGAGGTGAGAGGAACTTGCCAGTATCCTTTTAGCATATCAAGCTTTGTAACGAAACTTGCAGAACCGATGTTATCTATACAATCCTCCATCCGAGGTAACGGATAACTGTCTGGCACAGTCACAGCATTTACCTTACGGTAATCTGTGCAGAATCTAAATGTGCCATCAGATTTAGGAACAAGTAGGCATGGAGAACTCTAGGGACTGCAACTGGCCTTGGCTAGACCATTTTCCAACATATACTCTACCTCTTGACACATAACAGATCTTTCACTGTATTTACACGGTAAGCATGTTGCTTAATAGGACGAGCACCATTCACCTTAATATCGTGTTGCAAAACATTGGTTTGTGTAGGAACATCACCAAAGATACATTTCAAATCAGAAAGTAATTTTACAATGTTTATTCTCTGATTCATAAAATTTCTGAATTTTCTAACCTTTCTGATAAGCATGGTGAAGCACCACACCATCTGTGTCCATATACAAAATGCACAAGATGTACTTTCAGTGCCTTGTAGTTGGCGATATCATATATTTTCTAGCATAAATAAACTGCTGCAGAAAAGCTAGGTACCATGCAAAGTGTAATTTGTAACTGCAACACTCATTTAAAATATAGTTGAGTAAAGAGTACAGATGCTCATTCAGAAATGTATTGAAGTAGAGAGTAAAAGTTGCTCATATCTTTGATCCTCAGTATAACTACAAAGTATCCGAAAATATACTTAAGTACAGTAATTAGTTACATTTACTCAAGTACTTTACACCTCTGGTCTTAACCTAGTCAACACAATTTCCTCTCTCCTGTTCCCAATTTCTACCCTCTTTACTTTCTTCTTATCTGTTGTTTACCCTCTATACTTTAATACGTTATGTTTTTTTTAAACACGTGAAGTAGGCTACCGCGAACTGCTCACCTCACGAGACGCGACGCTGGCTGGTGTGAGCGCGCGAGTGATGACGTCATCGCTGCAAGCCGATCTCAACGGTAGATCAGCAAAAAAGCGCCAAATTCATATTAAAAGGACAAAACATGATTACACTTGTAAGTAATTAACACATCACGGAAAAAATGAAACAGTTAATGATGTAGACATTCAGTCTCAGTCAGTTGTGGGGTGAAATAGTTTATTAGGAAATTGTCTGCTGACTGTAATTGCATAAGAATATATATATATATATATATATATATATATATATATATAGAGAGAGAGAGAGAGAGAGAGAGAGAGAGAGAGAGAGAGCGAGCTATATCTGAAAGCCATTAAGTTTTATGTTTGCAATTTTGACTTTCTGTTTTACATTTCTCAAAAAATGTTTTATAAAATGTGTTGATAAAAGTTATAAAATAAAGATAAGGTGTTAATACAAATTTATGTTTACTAAATTATAAGCTACTCAAAGCAAATACAAAAAAAACAGTGAACATTCAAATTAACTTGATTGATCTCTCCTTACTACTATAGCCTACAAAAGAAACTGAATTAATTATTTAAATGTAAACTCAGCTTCAGTCTCGCTGGCGTCACATGAAAATATCTCTGATTATTTGGTCCTAAATGTGGACTCCTAATTCAGCTTCTTGGTCAGGTTCAGTTCTGGTCACATTATCACGGTCTGATTCACTCGGAGATCCTACAATGTCATGTTTGGATTTTAGAGAGGAACAAAAGAGCTGTGAAGGAAAGGTAGACGGAATGCAGCAATAAACACTTTACCTCAAATATTTTGTTTTCATAATCCTTGGAAACCAAACCCAAAATCGGAAATAAAATTACATTAATCGCACAGCTCTAAAGTGCTTCTGGTGTTAATAGCAAAGAGATGCAACATAGCTAGCAATGTAATACAATATAGAAGTGTTTAGTGAAACACAACTCACAAGATACAATTTTGAATGGTAATTTTATTAAATAAAATGTTTTTTCTTAATTTTAAACAGACTATACCTGGTTCTGGTACCAATCCCTACTTATGAAAGAAGCAAAGGTTGCAATGCTGCAGTATATTGATGGGTTTTATAAATACATCATAGATGGAAGAATATATACTTGATAAAAAAAACGGGATAAAAAATATCAGTTTCATATTTTTTACTTTTTCAGCTTCCAGAACAAGAACATTTTGCACAAAAACACTACTTTCCTTCATAAAAGTCTGAAGTAAACAAACTAAAAAAAATGAATGAAACTCATAAGAAAACACAATTATATCATTAATATCATGAAGCAAAATTAAATGCAAGAATAAAACTTAGATATTGTTCTTTGATTTGATCTGAATCTCACTTGTAAGGTTTCTCTCCAGTGTGGATCCTCTTCAAATCTTTAGCTATAGTGTTGTAAAAAATATCGATATTTCGATAAATATCGATACTGAAATATCTAAATGGTACCAATACTAATTTCCCGAAGTATCGATACACCGATCCTAGCCGAGCTGTCACTTTCACTTCTCTCCAAAGGCGCGTTGACAAACACCACACGTGACCGCAGTGCCTGTCTCGTGTCTCGTCTCATTCGCTCTGGTTAAATAGCAAAAGTGAAGTCAATATAAAGATGGCGAGTGCGGCGCCTCCGCAACCGGCTTTGGTTGATAAAGAACACAGCAGGAGTGCTATCTGGAAATATTTTGGATATGAAGCAAATGAACATGGAAAGCCGAAGGACACAAGCAAGCCAATATGCAAGAGTTGCTACAGAGCAGTGCTAACAAAAGGCGCTAACACCTCTAATATAGACGGTTTCAACGGCAACAACATAAATAAACGGTACTGCGCATGCGCGTGTTTGTGGCCCTAACCCAGCGTTTCTCAAACTGTGGGGCGCGCCCCACTGGTGGGGAATAGAGACGTGACAGGTGGGGCGCGCCAAACGGGAGGAAATTTTCCTTTTTATGCCTTATATGGTAAGGTGAGATCAAATCTTCCGGAATCTGGAGCAAGACCACGCACTAGACTAGAGAGTGACTGCGCGGTGTGTGTGTGTGTGTGTGTGTGTTCAACACGTCATCTCAGTTTCATTTTTGTATTCATGGTTACAAATTAAATGTTTAACCTTTTGAGCGTCCGGTTTGGTCCCATATATGGGATTTGTATTTCTGTGCTCCTGAGAGTACGGTCCCAGATATGGGATTTAGAATGTTCAGTGACGTGACATAACTGCCAGATTCAAATTGTGCTTTCGCGCGTTGGTTGGCGCTGAGCCAGAGAGGGACGCGCTCAGCGCTGTCATATATCACAACTATGCATTGTTTTCAACCTAATAATGTTTATTTTAGGTTTCAGCCATTTAAATACACATAAGCACTAGTAAAACAAAACATTTGGAGTTTGTGAAATACACACTGATGTCTGTGGAAGCAGCAATAACAATTTATTCAAATATAATTTGACGACGTGTGTTATTCACATCAGACAAACATAGTGGAAGTAACTATAAAGTTTACTCTATTCTTCTAGGAGTTCACCGGCCACTTTCTTGCATGTATTTCGGGAGAAACTGATGACAGACAGGACTCTCTGAACTGAGTCGCAAAGAAACATGGTGGCGCCCGTCTCACGTTATAGATCAAGATTATTTATAAAGGTTTTTAAACGACCAAACACACTCACTTACACATTTTTGAGAATCGGAATATCAGATAGTTGATGACATGGTAAGCAAGTTTGTGAATATTTTGAAATAAAAAAGGAAATTAAGCCGATCTGTCATACAGTGTTATTGTGGCTGCGGTGTGTCACGTGACAAATATGACGCGTCGCCATGGAAACATTAAGCGGGAATGTTATAAAATAACAGTCGCCTTGAAAAAAAACAATAACTTTCTGTTATTTTATGTATATAGTTTGTATTTTAGATACAACTTGTTACTCTGATATTACTTGTTAGTTCAATAAATTGGAACATGTTAAGCTTGTTGCGCATTTCATTAGCATTGTGTTGGGGCGATGGGGGCAGGTGGGGCTTTAAAATTCCCCCTTGTCTAAAGTGGGGAATGACCAAAAAAGTTTGAGAACCACTGCCCTAACCTAACTTCCAGTAGTCCAAATAGAATCAATAACAACAGCTAAGTCCCTCTGAAGTAGATTATTTTTTTTATAACAAGCTAAATGTTTTAAAGGAAAGGAGACTGCTAGGCTCTGGCTCTAACTATACAGCAGTATACACTCCTGAAGTGTCGGTCAGGACACAAAGAATGAGGAGACGGGACCTTCTTTCCAAAGTGTATTGAATATTAGTCTAAAAATAACACAAGAACATAACATTAATGTAAAAAATAAATGGGTACACATTTATTGTCTCTAAATAACAGTCAAAGCTCTAAATATGCAGAAGATGTGCGATTGAAGATTATTTATAACCATTGTTTTGGTCAGATTAAATGGCTTTTGTGAGGAAAGATATTACTAAATACACAGGTGCATCAACAAACAATGCAAGTTGTCAAATAACACTATTAAAGGAGCAATAATACTGGATAATCTGTATGCAGCATCAAAAGTTAACATAACAGATAACCACTCTGTCTTTAGCATAAATTGCATCGCACATCTTGATTATCAGGCGATCACACGTGAATCGTTACATGTCCGTGCATGCCCATATGAAATGTACAAAGTTAAATAATACACTTCAAACATGACATAGAATGTATAAATCAAAGCAAACTTACTTTAGGGTCATGTACTGACACTTTGAACCACAAAAAACCCACAAGCATCCAAATTACAGGCTGGAAGAAACTTCTGCGTGTGCAGCTGATGACACAACAATAATGACGCAGCAGCAAACTATAACGATAATGCCTACTGGATGCGTCAGGAACTGCACTCTTTAAATTATCAAAATAGAGGTTTTCAATAAAAGTCTATCTTTCTCCAGGAGCCTTTTATACACTAAATATGTTTGCTTCGTTAATCAGACGGACTGAGATGCAGCAATAACTACTTGGACGGACTTATTAAAAATGCAAATTCACTCTGCCAGCAGGAGACGCTTAAAACCGGGAGAAATAACGTAATGTTAACGTTAGAGGTTTAGCCCGGTAACGGCTGTAAACTGAGCTTACAAACGCTGCTTTATCAGACATATAACATGCAAGATGAAATGAAAATGACATCAAACATTTTCTAAAGACAGTGTTCCTTCAGAAATACAGTGATATAAAAACACCTGCACCTCGTTTTGATTTCTAAACGTGCATTACGTGCTCATGTTATTCAACAAAGCCTTTTGGAAAAGTTTTGATATCGTGGTGGGTCGCCACAAATAAATGTATGTAAGTGAAACACATCCCACAGCACAACAACCTGAGCCCAACTTCATTACTCATCACTTTAACCGTGTTTGTAGCCGGCGCCACTAACAGCCCGATATACAAACACAGACCGGAAGTTAACTTCGGTCCGGGCGCGTGCGCACAATGAAACCGTCTATAGCAAAGCACCTGAAAGACAGACACCCGGATCTATATAAAGAATTTCGAGAGGTTGGTAACTGTTCTTGTTTTAACATTACTCAAACATTAAACAAGATGGCCTAGTATTGTTGCTGATATGAGTGTTGTCTCGTTTTCACCGTAATTCTTAAAGTTAATATAATCTGACTGAGTAATCTTTAACTGTGAATCTTTAAATACTTGAACTGTGGTCAAATGTAAATTAACTTGTGCTTATTTAACTTCATTCAAAAAATTATTACTTAAATTATGCAATTTGTCTTCATGTCGATCCAGTGAGCACTGTTTTCGCGTGTGATGCACGCACGTTTGCGTGTGTGGATCGGTGATATGTGAATCCGGCATTAAAATCTGTTCATCAAATAATGTTATGTATTAACCAGCATTTATGAACGATGAGCAATGCATTTGCTATAGTATATTTTAATCTTTGATAACAGTAGGTAATAAAAATACAACGGATCATGTTCGCTCTGGTCCAATGAAAAAAAATATTAACAGATAGAACTTTGGATTTTAATTAGTACGTGTATTAGTAAATGTTAATTTAAATTAACTTTTAACTAAGATTAATAAATGTTTTGGAAGTATTTTTCATTGTTTATTCATGTTAACTAATGTTAACAAATATCTATTATCATTATGAGACTCGACCTGCAACAAAAACAACACACTCACAACCTACACTAGACACTACACCTTGAACAAGTGCACCACTTCAAGACATTTTTGTTCATGTAAAATATACCTCATTGTCATGTTCTAGACTTGTTTATCTTTAAATAAATACAAATAAACAATTACCCCCTTAATGTTGTGGCAGTTTTTTTCTCAGTGGTATCGAATATCGATATTTTTAAAGGTATCGTATCGAAGTTAGAAATTCCAGTATCGTGACAACACTATCTCACACTGAAAGCACATATATTCTCTCACACCAGTGTGTATCTTCTGATGTGCTTTTAAACCGTGCATATGTGAAAAACTCTTTCCACACAAAGAGCATGTATGTGGTTTCTCCTTTGAATGAACTTTCAGGTGACTCTTCAAGCATGAAGCCCACAAACATTTTAAAGTTGATGTTTTTTTGTTAAGACAGATTTATACAGAAGATATTTTATTGCTAGACGCATTATTGTGTCATGTTTGGTGAGGACGAGGCTTCAGTGCTGGAAAGTACTGTGAATATTTTTCTTATGCTTGAGTAGATTAGATGAATGACTGAAACTCTTCCAGCATGCAGTGCAGTGATACGGTTTCTCTCCAGTGTGAATCCTCTCGTGTGATTTCAGTTTATCAGATGTAATAAAAGTCTTCTCACACTGAAAGCACATATGATCTCTCACACCAGCGTGTCTCTTCTGATGTACTTTTAAACCGTGCAGATGTGAAAAACTCTTTCCACACAAAGAGCATGAATGTGGTTTCTCCTTTAAATGAACTTTCAGGTGCTTCGACAGGCCTGAAGTCATCAAAAAAGTTTTTCCACATTGATCACATTCATACAGCTTCTCTCCAGTGTGGATCCTCTCGTGTGATTTCAGATGTCCTGACTGTCTGAATCTCTTCCCACACAGATCACATGTGTAAGGTTTCTCTCCAGTGTGGATCCTCATGTGTCTCTTGAGACTCTGTTTGCTTGTCAAACTCGTTCCACACTGAGTGCAGGTGAATGATTTCTTGTCTCTTCTTTTCTTTAAATCGTTCTGTTTGGTTTGAGAGCGACTCAAAGGTTTTTCTACAGTTTTGACATGTTTCTCCTCTTCATTAAGTTCCTCATTCTCCTCGTTTTCTTCAATCAACTCTGAAATTAAAGAAAAAATAATCATTTTCAGTAAACTGCTTTGAAAAATGAGTTACTAAATTGTAACTATTACTTAAAAATTATCAAACATTTTTAAACAATAGAGGCACAATTGTGTGACATGTTTTTGTAGCAATAATATATGTTTTTGATTAACTGCACAAAAACATAAATTAATGTTGAAAAATAAACAAATAAATAAAAATGTACCCAATTTATACAAAGTGTCTTTGTCATTTGCTGCTTCAACTATATTATTGTACAGCTTTTACCATTTTTCCTACTGCAACAAATCTAAAACTTCATAAAGATTATATTATTATTGTTTTTCAGCCTCATTACTAAAGAATCAAGAATAAACACAAACCTGTTTGTTCTTCAGTGTGTTTCATTCTGCAGGGTTCTGGATCTCTCATGTTCTCTCTGTCCTTCAATAAACTCTGTCTCTGCAGATTTCACTTCAAACTGATGCTCTGATGCTCGTCTTCACTTGTAGACTGATGGAAATATTCCAGCATTTATTGCTGAACTGCAGTGGGAGGAGCTTCACTGAAGCTGTGATTGTTGTGGGAGGAGCTTCACTGAAGATGTGATTGTTGTGGGAGGAGCTTCACTGAAGGTGTGAATGTTGTGGGAGGAGCTTCTGTTGGACTTCAAATGTCCTGCATGTTCAAAATTGAAGGAAGGCAATCTATAAAAAGTATTGAAATTTAAAATCAACTCATATATTTACACACTTTTCTCATAGAATAATAATCCACCCAAATTCAACGTTTAATACATTCAAACCACGCACAACACAAGACAACACAACAATATACAACAATAATATAATTAGTGGTGGGCCGTTATCGGCGTTAACGTGCTGCGTTAATGTGAGACTCTTATCGGCGATAAAAAAAATATCGCCGTTAATCTATTCTCAAAGTTGGGTTGGGAGCTGGGTCTATACTACGCAAGCTATGATGACTTTCACCCTGATATTTTAGCGCGGATGTATACCTAGCCGAATTGCACTGTAGGGGGCGAGAACGAGTCTTCGAACTAGAGGCTCGCAGTCCGTGATGGACAGATTGTTAACGGCTGGTCTATGTGGTAATACAATCGGGCAGGACATCCAAACGCTCACCTATCATTCATCAACCTCAAATATGGCTTTTCATCTGAAAGATGTATGTAGTAACAACTTTACATGGCGCTCAATATGATGTTAACCTAGAGAAATGTGCGCTATTGAAGTGTTTGTGTGGAAGCGCGTTTGCGGCAGGACAGGCTCCGGTGCGCTCACTTGCTCTTAAAATCTCCGTCATTTTTGGTCATACAGATAAAAGTAGCCTAATACATCTTTCGAATCTGTAAAGACTCTACGTTTATTTGTGTGCACTCAGAATAACAACGAAACGTTGCGCTTTTAAGCAAACAGGATGCGCTTTAGGTCTCATGTGAACTTGAGCGAGAAACTTGAAACTGGAATATATCTAAAAATACAGTACATAGAAAATATATCTATAGAGAGTGAAATGTCAAAAAATAAAAATAGAAGACGTGTGTGTTAGCATGGATGATTTACATGAAATTTAATCTGTGCAACACTGTGCATAAGATGGCTTTCAGTTCAATATAATAACAAAAACGACATTTTGGGTTTTATTCAACTAATAAGGTGGGCACGCTGTGATCTGTACTATATTTTTACTGTAATTGACAGTTATCGGCAAAAAAAAACAACAACACGGGAGTGGGAGGGAATGGGAGTCATTCTTCCGGGAGTGGAACGGATTTTCCTCCAGTTTTTTCGTGGGATTGGGACGGAAGAGATTAAAGTTTGTGATGCATTTTGGAAACAGGAGATGAGCCCTGGTCTAATGCGCCACCTGACTTGAGAAACCCGTTCTCAAAGACTTACTTTTAATCATTATTTGGGTAGCACACATATTCTGAATGCCTTCGGCAGAATTCAAATGAGCCATTTTAATCTAGATTAATCTAGATTAATTCCAAAATTAATCTAGATTAATCTAGATTAAAAAAATTAATCTATGCCCACCTCTAAATATAATACAGTATACCTTGCAAGGTGTCTATAGGACTTTAACCCACAGACTTCCTATTAATTCCTTTTAAGGCCGTCACATCGAATGGACTTTAACCAAACAATTGACTACCTGATATCTTTTACGGCCACCAACCTGAAGGGACTTTAACCACTTCACTTGGCTACCTGATATATTGAGCGGACTTTAACCCTCAATTTTTCCGTTCCTTTTACGGCCGTCAGAGTGAATGGACTTTCACCACTCAGTTGACTACCTGATATACTGGGCGGACTTTAACCCCTCAGTTTTCCCCAATGTCTGTTACGGCCACAACTCTCGGTTGCTACCTGACAAAGTTTTACGGCCACAACTCTCAGTTGCTACCTGACAATTTTTTGATCAACAGATATCAATATTTTACTAATAAATGGAACGGAATACAATTCAAATTCAACACAAGAAATTTAGAATATCCAATTTGCAGAAGTTTGATTTAACAGGTTTCTGCTTACCTTATTTTAATCGGTCGACCGTGTGTTGAACCCGAGTACGTTCCATCCCGGAACTTCTGGCCTTCAACGGCCCCTTATGGTTTACAGCCTTTTCCTCAATCACGTCGGGGTCACCAATTGTTGGACTTCAAATGTCCTGCATGTTCAAAATTGAAGGAAGGCAATCTATAAAAAGTATTGAAATTTATTGATCAGAGGTTACCAAAAATACAGCGCTGGGTTGCTCTCAGACACAAGTCTTACAAAGAACCAACCCAGAAACACATTTTTGCAGAGTCTATATAGTATGCATCGTCGTGTGTCAGCTTCTCATTGGCTGGGGATCCGCCCTGGACTCCTCCAATCAGCTCCTACTTCTTTTGTCCTTTGCCCAGATGCAGCTTCAGCTTTTCTGCAAAAATAACACATGACAGAGCCCTAGACTCTGCCCTATTCTAAGTAATCAGATATCATTATGTGTGTGTGTGCACATTCCATTGCGCCCTACTTCAGTATTTTGGCTTCTCTGTTTTGCACGCAAGGCTGCACACCCACACACATACCACATCTTGTAACAAGCACATTAATAAACCCTTCAATAAAATCTTACCAAAAAGAATCTCATACAATAATTGATTACATATTAACAAATTGATCTCACTTATAAACAGATTAACAACAGCAAACAATAACTGATTAACATAAATGATAAATGAAAAATGGTTAACATTGTTTTACAGACTTTTATATCCCATACTTCCGTGACATGACTGTTCAGTAGGAGGAGCTGATCTGTCAAGAATAAATCAGTTACTTAATTTAATTTATTTTATTACATTAAATCACACATTTTAAGCATTTATGTTTACCTATTATCTATATATCTAGCACTGTACATTTTGTCAGATAATTATACAATGTTTTATACTTAATTTAAAACAAATAATATTTTGTTGAACCAATATAACATATTTAAATTCCTGTGTTAGATGGCGGCTGACCTCAGAACTGTCTTTAGCACGGTTATTGTTCACTGAATCAACAAGTTATCATTGAAGCTGCCAGCATTTAAGCATGAACACAGCGGTAACCTTAAAACATATTCTAATCTCCAAAATAACTCACCATTACACCTATAACAAGTCTAACATATAATTCTCTTTACTTAAAAACACAATTATGTTCAATTATTTAATATGATCACATGCAAAGCATGCTGGGAACTACGCATTCACTGCTTAGTTGTGTCAACAAAAATGATGAATGTACAGTACTCCTAAAAACAATGATTATGTTCACTTAATTTTACAAATGTAAATATACGGATCATAATAGAAATTAGTTATGTAGAAAAAAAATCATGAATTTAGTTGTTTCTGCTTATTTTATAAGCATTTTATTGATTTATCTTTTTCAGTGCAGGGCAAACCATATTCCTATTTTTCTCTCTTTTTATAAACAATTTTACCATATATTTAATCCCTGCATTTATTTGCCCCAAATTAACAAGCAAGGAAATACTTACAAGATGAAGATATACAGAACATTTGATAATTGAATAAACACCAGAATTATAAGGACACCGAATATAAACAATGTAAAGAATGATAAAAGCTAAAGACTAAACACAGAAAAACAAATAACCCACTAATTTGAGTGTTTTGTGTTTTATAGCTATGAAACATGGTTTATCAGAGATTAATGAATAAATGCTGTTGAAGTTATATCTTGTAATGTCACAATAGCTGATGCCTGTCGATTGCTTAAGTCTGTTGAAGTAATTAAATGAGGTTAATGTGGCAATTAACAGATCTGAAGTCATCAGCATAATGAATGAGGTGAAAACAGGATCTATTGACATGAAATAAAGAGGATTTTAAGCAGCTGATAATATTGATGAGCCTCAGACTATAAACACTCATTAAACAAGCCATTCAGGATCAGCTGCAGATCATCTCACTTTCTATATTTAAGTGGGTAGTGATTATTTTTGTAAGGATATTTACTGAAAGACTATATAACTTCTTTATTAAAACATATGATCGTCTCATAAAATGACATTACTTTGCATATTGTTTTAGTTTGATTCATAGCAACTAGTATAAACTAACTAGATAACCAACACATATTTTGGTATGTCCAGAAACTGACAAATTATAAAACCTTTAAAGATAAAGAGCATTCAGTACCAGCAACATTATCACTCCAAACACCAAAATAATCATACGAACGGAGATATAAAAACACAAATTCACTCAGATCTGAATATTTTCCCTCACATGCTCGTCGCCTGCTGTGATAAATGTTTTAGTCAGCAAACGCAGAAACAAAACAATTGGGATATTAGGCCACCCTCTTTATAAACGGTTAAGAGTGTTTTACAATAGACTCGCTCGGTGTCGCGTCATAGAAGTGGGCGGAGTCGGCGAGTGGAAAACGATCCTTTTCCCTTCATTGGAAAAGCATGGTGTTGACCCGGAATGGTGTACATAGACATTTCTATTGATATATATATAAAATAATGTTAACATTGACAAAACATATGTATTTAAGGTCTACCGGAGTGCATTGAAACGCACAGTATTGTGTGGTGTGCTAAACGTACAGTATAGCCTAATCATTTTCACGTAAAATAAATAAAATAACATGAAAAATCCCTTACGAAAATGAACCGTGGTTACAACCAAAAAACATGGCAAACCAGGGTAGCAAAACATGTTTCATTTGTTTTCATTTGCTTTTTGCTAGTTTAAGCATGGTATTTGACCTGGGTAACGTTAAAGTTGGTTTTATACTCGGACTTCCGCGTTCAATAACTTCGCTGATCTGCATGTAAAAAGGCGACTGTCGGTCAATTATCATTACGACTGTTATAAGCACAAACTACAACACATTTTCTGTAGAACTCGGACGTTTTAAAGAAGCTGATAAACACGCTTACCTCTATGCTGTGTAGTGACGTCATCGCGTATCTGAGGGACCATCTACAAATAACATGTTTCGATTACTACAGCCTGCAACGAATTACTGTGCATGGTACTAAAGTCATCAGAGAACATGACATCATAGAGGAAGTTTATTTGGACAAACTCTTACAATTACATTAAATATGTACCATTACTGTATTCAATGGGGTTCTTCAAAAGCACGCCTTACAGGTCAACAACTTTCCAAAGGAGTGTCACCCCGAAACAAAACAAGGTGCAAAATGTTTATTTGACACTATAGAAACAGCTTCAAGTCTTTAATGTAGAAGTATTTACTCTCGATGGTCAATATACCATCATTGTATGGGTTTAATCATTGACACACCTTCCATCAAAAAATATTACATTCATTTATTACTGTAATGCCTGACACATAGTAACTTCTTTACTTTATGGATTTATTTAGATGAATTATTTGCTTTAAAGGAACTTCAAAACAAAGATGATCAAAGTACAGTTTCAAAGACAGGGTTCTTTCGAGGGAAGATGCTCGTTTTATATCGCTTTCCTAATGATGCAGAGATTCTGGGTTCGTAACATAAGGTAAACTCATATGATTATTACATGTAAACACCACATTTACCGGCTTAGTCACGGTGAAAGTGAAACTTTAACGATGCATAGTGCTTAAAGCCAAGTTAAAATGAAATGTTTACAGCCACATGAAGCTGTTAGAAAGTATACAGATTGAGGATTTCCTAGAAGCAAGGATAAAATAACATTGTGTACCCACCTTAACAAAACGAGCTGAAATGTGCTGCTTAGTTCACTAAAATAAGTTTAATCTTTCCATATCCAAAAACTTGCTCGATCTGCTGTTGACACATTTTCAATTAAAATATTCAAATTAATCAAGGAATTATTGACTTTTAATTCACCTTATTTCGAAATGTACAGCAATACGTGCTTTCATATGTCCTTTGGTTATGATTATTTCATATAATCACTATACTATTTATTATTAATGTCTCATTTCAATTTTAGTTTGGCTCTAGTTTTGTATGTATTCCAGTTTATATGAAACGGTTCATATAGCGTGGATTAAAATTCATATACAGTGTAAATTCTTTTCACTGAACGTTAAAAATAAGTTTGAGAAAGTTGTCGGTGGTCGTGACGTTGAAGGCGAGCAAACGTGGTGCAGTTGTTCGTTTATAGCCTAAGTTTAGCTTTTCAGTTCTGGTGCTTTTATTTAGGCTTCAAAATTCATCAAAGTTATATTATTTTGTGAAGATTATCTTGATGGACAAAACGTGTAATTTTCGTGAACTATGGTTGAACACAGAGCTTATTTTTTGCGATAATCCAAAATCCTTTATGCTTTTTGTGGAGGGAACCAGTGCGATGCTAGTCTCCGCTTCAGACGTCACGCCCACGGACCGTTAGCTAAACGTCTGATGCATATGGTACACTTTTCTGGAAACACTTCAGGAGGGTCGAAGTCGTCGTCGGATTGGTTGAATTATACGGGATTTCCAGGAGACGTGTGTGTCGTGTTTTTTAACGTTCTGCCTGGAAAACAAAGATGCCGTGGCGCCAAAATCTCTCACGAAAGAAGAAAGCCGTTGTGTTTACAAATGTGACGGCGAATGCTTATCAGAGTAGATTGAAAGCTGGATTTCCAAAATTATGTAAAATAGTTAAAGTTTGCACCATAGAATCTTTAAAATACATCCGAGAGTTTCACACACCGGTCTGTTATTGTGGCGACATTTCCACGCCACAAAACGTGATGCTGAACGAAACAAACTGTGATTGGTTGTTTGTAGGGTTGGGAATCGAAAATCAATTCCGATTCCAGAATCGGATACTTAAGGTCAGGAATCGGATACTTGTTGTCAAATTAAAATTTCGATTCCGCCTATCGATTCCTATGCGCTTTTTTTTCTTCATCTGTGAGGACCGGTGTGACCTAGCGATCTGCCAGGACCTTGCTCGCTAATATAAGCCTCCAAAGTTTGGCTGCATTTGCGATCAGAAGCCAAAAAAGCTAAGTATAATATCTGTGATAGCTAAACATGTTGCAAGAGAGATGTCACCACCTTGAATCCGCGAACATGATTCAAACACCAACGAGATTCTATTCCTAAATTCAAATGATTTGTCTGTTTCATTCCTCAACCTTTGAGGTGTGCGATCACAATGTTGTGATGTTCATCCGTGCAGCAGTGCCACCACTGATCTAAGCTTGGCCACCCTGCTCAAAACTGCAGTTTCTGTCCCCTTTTTCTTGACAAGAAAAGCCTTTATTAAGACGCGGAACCGGTGTATTTTTTTTGCATCCACATCCAACGAGACTTTTCAGGTGCGCACTGCAGCTTTGCCTCAGCGCCAGGCGCGAGTCACATGAGCGCGGAAAAGATACACCAGTCAAATAAGCTTCGGCAGAACGAGATGCTGTTAGGCTATATGTCAGTAAAACAATCTTCCCTGTCCTGTCAGCAGTCACTGTGCTCACGGCGCACGCTCTGATCGTGTCATCATAAATAATCGCACAAGAAACAGTATAGGCCTACTAGTCTGTCGTCAGTTAAGTCATGAAATTACCAAAAAGGCGATTAAAGCTGCAAACTGTGCATGCATGTATGAATGCATTACATTTCAGAGCATCTCTCAAATACATACTAAAATATATATCGTGCAATGGTTTGCTAAAAAGAGACACGGGATAAATGCTTGATATCATTATCTAATCACATTGGAATCGAAACTGGGAATCGAAAAGAATCGGAATCGCAAAAATTCAAACGATACCCAACCCTAGTTGTTTGACATGTCACTCAAACAGACTTGACCAATGAATGCAGCTATATGTTCCAGATCTTCAGCCATCAAAAAAAGAAATTGCGTTATTAGTTTCAAGGTAGTGTCACATACTACATTGATACATATTAAAACAAAGTAACACTGTTTGTGTGCATAGTATAACTAGGCATGATAAGGTTTAATGATAAGGCGGATATTTTTGCCAAAGTCCCTTTCAAGGAAAGTCTGTTCACTCGGTCGCCATATTTGCAACGCCTCCGGTAAGCTCAAACAAGACCAAGTAAGTCCTATCTAAATGAATGGGGAATCTTAAAATCGGCTCGCTGAACTTGCGATAACATTACATATTTCAGATCAGCAATACAATCTGAAGTGAACTGTCCCATGAATGTTGTTTCTTATTATGTAGCGTTTAAAAAGCTTATTTTTCAGGCTAGACCAGCCAGTGCGCATGTAGCTCCAACACGCTTATGACTGCGCATGCACAGCTGCTGGTCCAGACCCAGGTTTCTGACTTTACCAATTAACGATTGGCTCTTTCATTTAGAAGGCGGGACTATCCCACCATATTGCCCATTGCACTTTCTCCCATTCATAATTATAAGAGTGAACCGTCTTTGAATTTATATAATCTTTGGTTTTGCACACAATTAGTGGCGTGTACAGGCCTCCGGAGGGGCAGGGGCGAAATGGCGTTGCGAGGGCACAATCGTGGGTCTCCCTGGTTCCCCTCGGCTAGGAGTATCACGATTCACAGTTTTATCAAGATTCTTTGTCATGTTGGTTTTTCTATTTTGCAAGCTGTTTGAGCATTACAGCCAAATTGCCCTATTATAAAGACAAAGCCTTTTAAGGTAGCAATATATATATATATATATATATATATATATATAAAGAGTATGGCAGATATTTAGGCAAAAGTGGGAGAAGATACAAATATTTTCATTATTTTATCTTTGTTATTAAAAAATTAGAACAAAGACACACATTACAAATATACAAATAAAATAAACAGTGTTTTATTTTCAGGTAGGCTACAATAGGTGAATTTAGCAGGAGGAGCATTCAAGAAACTGTATGAACAAATATAAAATAAAACACTATATAGATTTATTCCTAATAAAGAAACTGTATTATATTTTTCAGTCAAGAGTAGTGAGTGATTTTTCTATTTGTGTTTGGTCTTTTATTAGCATTAAAGGAATAATTCACCCAGTAATTAACATAGGCTAGTGTTTTATTTGTATACCTTCATTTATTCAAGTAGTTTTAAACCTGAGTTTCCTTCTTCTGCTAAACATAAACGCTATTTTGAAGAAGGTGGAAAACCAAACAGTTGCTGGTCCACTGTGTTCCTATCAAAGTCAATGTGGACCACCAACTGTTTGGTTTCCCACATTCTTCAAAATATCTTCTTACTGATGTGAATGTTTGTGGTGCTGTACAGTATATTGATATGGCGGTGCCAGAACTGCAGCTGATAGAATGTGTTCTGTAGCATGATACAACGATGTTTCTTCAAAAGCAGATCATGGAGACATCTTTATCAGGGCCGCTGCTGGCCAAATGTGCCCTAAGCAGGATTTTATTGTTGCGCCCCCTCCTTCAAATATTATGGAAGTAAAAAAAAAAAAACACCTACCATAGGGGTCAAAATAGAACTTTAATAAAATATAAAAGTAAATAAATTAATTAATTGTTACAAAATTGTAGCTCTAGACAGTTACTTATGGCAGTAATAGTTATCTGATAGATTTTATCATCTCAAGCATTGAGAAATCACACAAAAGAAAACGAAGCAGTTTTACTACAAAAAACATGGTAAATTTTTTGTACGGGTTGTGATGTCCACATGTTTTTTGTTGAAGAAATGATAGAGGCCATGTCATCTATAGCGAAAAGGTGGCCAAAAATGACCAAATGTTTGGTCAATAGCCTATTAAACAAGGATATAATATAAGGCTCCCTTTACAAGCATTTATAACATGTAATGTAAAATAAAATTAATACAAAATAATAGACACCATCACAAAATCTGTAATGGTTTTACTAATTATAATGGAAACTGTAATGGACCCTGTTGTTGGTCTATAAAACAACACATCACAGAGAAATAAGGGTGAAAAAGTTACTGATGTAGTCTCAGTCAGTTGTGGGGTGAAATTGTTTATTAGGCACTTAAAAGCTTTATTGAGAAGTTTAAAACAACAGCCTCTTCTTCAGCTTCCAGAACAAGAACGTTTTACACATGTAAAAAACAACCAAAAAACACTACCCTTCATATAAAGAGTAAACAAACTACAAGTGATTAACCCTTATGTGCTGTTGGGGACGTTTTCGTCCACTAAGGGGTGCTGTTGAGTGTTAATTTGGCCACAACTTTTTTTGTGTTTCAGCAAATGGAATGATTTTTGGTGACAAATCTTATTTTAACACATATTTTAGGAAAATGCTTTGAATTTTTTTCAAAACTCAACAATGCACCGTGGACAAATTCACTACCCTTACGTTATGTTCGGGATGAAAACAGCCACTAAATTAGACTGCTATAAAATGTATCGGATAAATATTTTTTCCATTTTTTTGCATAAATCTATTAATCAACCTCAGTCCTGTTCAAAACTACAATTTTTTTTTAAATCCAGGATTTTTACTCCTTAATTGCCAAGTTCATAAATGATGTCACTGATTTTGAAAAAAAAACACAAAATTACTTATTTTCAATATAAAAAGTGATTGTGGACTGGAATTTTTTACTTTTATCACAGTCTTGGGCATGTCAAAGATTAGGAAAAACATTGGCTTTGATGCATTTTAGTTTTTGAGCAGGATCAGATTTACATTTTTCTCCCTCATTTACTGTTCGTGGCTGTTTTTGCCCCATTGACTTCCATTATAACTACATTTTTGATTGCAAAGCCATGACACCATATAATCATGCATTTTTGATTGTTGGTGGTTTTCCTGTTGGGAAGAGATAAAACTTGTCATTTTACTGTTGATCATGAAGTAGCACAATTAACCCTTTAGATAGACCTGTGCAAAAAAGCTTAGTTTTTAGCTTTTATATGGAGTCATATGGAGTATAACAGCATAGTATAGTGTGTTTGTGTGTGTGTGTGAGAGAGAGAGCGTGTGAGAGACCTTTGTGCACTTACCTTGATCGTCTGAGAAAATCTAAATATGCACCTCAGCTCTCAGAACTACATGGAGTAAACAAAACAAAGTAAGTGTATTTATGCACCTGCTGCCTTTTGATGGTGAGAAGTGCAGACTAAATAAAAACAAGATAAGTGGATTTAAACCCTTGCATACCATCCTGCTGGTCATTTGATGGTGAGAAGAGCAAGCAACATGAGAAAGGACTTGACTTGTACCAAAGTTTTAGAAATTATTATGCAGCCTGACCCTCAGCGAGCTGCAGTATTGTCACAAACCACAGATTACAACCGCTGCAAGGGAAGTGTCGAAAATCTACACAAGGTATGTGCCATTACTGCACTAGTGAGAGATTCAGTCTCCTGCAGCTGTCCCTCTAGACACAAATCCACAGACACCAGCAGGCACCAGCAGCTCAGGAGTGAAAAGGGGAACATGCAAGTGGTGCAGAGGACAAAAAAGAACACTCAGCTCTTGCATCTGTTGTGGTGGACACACTTGCAAAGAGCACCAAGTGATATGCTGCAAGTCCTGCTGGAAAGACTGAACACACACACACACACACACACACACACAATTCTCACACTAAATACTTAGAATAATTGTTTAGTTCTCCATCCATCCTCAACTCTTGCACCATTGTTCAGTTTATTTGAAGTTGTTGTTGCATTTTGGTTCATAATAAATTATGTTCATAAATCTAATGCAGAGTAGATTGTTTACAGAAAAAAAATTGAAAAGTGTATCACTGAAGGATTTTAAGGTTTTAAACTGGCTTTATACATGGCTCTTTACATCAAGAAAAGACAAGCATTTCACACATAGGCCATCTATACTTCTCACCATCAAAAGGCAGCAGGTGCATAAATACACTTACTTTGTTTTTGTTTACTCCATGTAGTTCTGAGAGCTGAGGTGCATATTTAGATTTTCTCAGACGCATCAAGGTAAGTGCACAAAGGTCACTCTCTCTCTCACACAAACACACACACACTCACACACACACATACTATAATATACTGTTATACTCCATATAACTCCATATACAAGCCAGAAACAAAGCTTTTGTTTGCACAGGCCTATCTAAAGGGTTAATGGTGCTACCTGGTGATCAACTGTAAAAATTACAAATTTGACCTCTTCCCAACAGGAAAACCACCAACAATCAAAAATGCATGATTATATGGTGTCATGGCTTTGCAATCAAAAATGTCGTTATAATGGAAGTCAATGGGGCAAAAACAGCCACGAACAGTAAATGAGGGAGAAAAATGTAAATCTGATGCTGCTCAAAACTAACAATGCATCAAAGACAATGTTTTTCCTAATCTTTGACATGCCCAAGACTGTGATAAAAGTAAAAAATTCCAGTCCACAATCACTTTTATATTGAAAATAAGTAATTTTGTGTGTTTTTCCAAAATCAGTGACATCACTTATGAACTTGGCAATTAAAGAGTAAAAATCCTGGATTTTTTATTTTTTTAGTTTTGATCAGGACTGAGGTTGATTAACAGATTTATGCAAAAAATGGTAAAAATATTTATCAGATAAATTTTACAGCAGTTAATTTAGTGGCTGTTTTCATCCCGAACATAACGAAAGGGTAGTGAATTTGAACAATGCACAAGGGTTAATGAAACTTTCAGATGACTCTTCAGGACTGAAGCCCTAAAAACGAATATTAAAAATAACCTTTATTCACTGTGAGTTTAGATTATGTTTCTTTGTTAAAACAGATTTATACAGAAGAGATTTTAATGCTTGATGAATTATGTTCGGTAAGGACGTGACATCAGACCTGAAAGTACTGGATCTGTAGATGATCTACTTACCGTGAATCCTTTTTGTATGCTTGAGTAGAGAAGATGAATGTCTGTAACTCTTCCCGCATGCAGTGCAGTGATACGGTTTCTCTCCAGTGTGAATCCTCTCGTGTGTTTTCAGATATCCTGACTGAATGAATCTCTTGTCGCAGTGTGAACACTTGTAAGGTTTCTCTCCAGTGTGGATCCTCTCGTGTTTTTTCAGATGTTCTGACTGACTGAATCTCTTGTCGCAGTGTGAACACTTGTAAGGTTTCTCTCCAGTGTGAATCCTCTCATGTGATTTCAGGGATCCTGACTGATTGAATGTCTTGTCGCAGTGTGAACACTTGTAAGGTTTCTCTCCAGTGTGGATCCTCTGGTGCCGTTTCAAATGTTGAGCTGTAATAAAAGTCTTCTCGCACTCAAAGCACATATATTCTCTCACACCTGTGTGTCTCTTCTGATGTGCTTTTAAACTTTGCGGTTCTGAAAAACTTTTTTCACACAAAGAACATGAATGTGGTTTCTTCTTTGAATGAACATTCATGTGTTTCTTCAGGTATGAAGCTCTTAAAAATGTTTTTGCGCACTGATCACATTCATACAGCTTCTCTCTGGTGTGAATCTTCATGTGACTCTTAAGGGAGGATGATTGTGTGAATCTCTTCCCGCACTGATCACATGTGAACGGTTTCACTCCAGTGTGAATCTTCATGTGTTCCTTAAGGGTTGATGATTGTGTGAATCTCTTCCCGCACTGATCACATGTGAACGGTTTCACTCCAGTGTGAATCTTCATGTGTTCCTTAAGGTTTGATGATTGTGTGAATCTCTTCCCGCACTGATCACATGTGTAAGGTTTCTCTCCAGTGTGGATCCTCATGTGTCTCTTGAGACTCTGTTTGCTGATCAAACTCGTTCCACACTGAGTGCAGGTGAATGATTTCTTGTCTCTTCTTTTCTTTAAATCTTTCTGTTTGGTTTGAGAGCGACTCAAAGTTTTTTCTACAGTTTTGACATGTTTCTCCTCTTCATTCAGTTCTTCATTCTCCTGATTTTCTTCAACCAACTCTGAAAATTAAAGTAAAATTATAAATTTTCAGTAAATCAGAGAGAAACGTGAAAAGACATAAAAGTGAACCCTGCTGTAACAGTGGAAAGTAGAAAATTGCTTACACAATATTTTTTATTGTTCATTTTTATAAAATATATGCCTCTGAAACTTTCCTGGAGTGAGGTACATTGTTTATACTTTATTTTCACCTTTTTGATTATTTTCATAATTTCTATTGAAAATAAATGCCTTTCCGATGCAATATGAGGTTTGAAAAAGGGAGGAAAAAAGTTTGGCAAATATATTAAACAAGCGTATTTTACAATGTTGACTATCCCAATCACACGTTGGTGGGTGGAGTTAGTGTAAATAGCCTTTGCCAACAATGTGGGCTATTTGCACTTAGTGCACGTTTTTTTATAAGTGAGAACTATTAAATATATTAAATCCACTCCACAAATGTATAGAAAGTGCCCTTATTATTTGCTGCTTCAACTCTATTATTGCATCTCTCTCTCTCTCTCTCTCTCTCTCTCTCTCTCTCTCTCTCTTTTACAACAAATAATAACCTGACAACTGTTGTAAAGCAACTGTTTGATGCGTTACAACCTTAATGTTCATCATCACTGAAGCATCAAGAATAAACACCAACCTGTTTGTTCTTCAGTGTGCTTCATTCTGCTGTCCTTCAATAAACTCTGTCTCTGCAGATTTCACTTCAGACTGATGCTCTGATGCTCGTCTTCACTTGCAGACTGATGGGAATTCACTGAATTCAGCTTCACTGAAGGTGTGATTGCTGTAGGAGGAGCTGATCTGTCAAATTCAATAATAAATCAGTTACTTATTTACTTGTTATACTAATTCACACATTTTAAGCATTTATGTTTACCTAATCTATATATCCAGTAATACTGTATATTGTCAATGAATTGTACAATGTTTTATATTTAATTTAATGACTTAATTATTGATACATTTACATAGCACTTTATTGTGTATTGCTGTACACCCAAAGGGCTTTATGTCACAAACTCGGTCTCTGTGGCCCTTCCCGAACACCGCCGGAGGGCACCGTCACCAGAGTACTAACCCTTGAACTACATCTCCCACAATGCCTTGTACCTGAGACTGATTACTGCACAGGTGTTTCCCATCTCTGTGACCTATATAAGCTGCCACCCAACAGGCAAACTTTGCGAAGTCTTGTTTCTGCCCCGGCTAACATTTCTGAGCGTTCTTCCTGTTATTACTGATCTTCTGTGTATGACCTAGGACTGTTTACCTGACCCTGTGATTCTCTGCTGCCTGCCCTTGTGATCTGATATCTGGACTGTCTACTACTTCTCCTGTCTGCCGCCTGCCTCGACCTAAGCCTGGTAATCGTTTATGAGTTTGATCCTGTCTCCATTACCCCTGTTGCTGGTATCCGATCTTTGCCTGTTTAACATTGTCTCTAATAAAAGCTGCAAATGGATCCCCATGCCTCAGACCCTTTGTTACACTTTACAACCATGTGGGAGGTCTCTCATCAACACCTGGATGATGCGACGGCAGCCACAGCACAACAGCGCCAGTTATTTAGTTTCAGATGTGGGATTATTAGGAGGCCATGATTGACATACTACTAGATCTTAGTGCTGCATTTGACATGGTCTATCATAACATACTTCTAGAGGAGGGGTAGGCAACGTCGGTCCTGGAGTGCCGCTGTCCTGTAAAGTTTAGCTCCAACCCTAATCAAACACACCTGAACAAGCTAATTAAGGTTTTCAGAATTACTAGGGCTACAGGCAGGTTTTTTTCAGGGTTGGAGCTAAACTCTAACGGACATCGGCACTCCAGGACCGACGTTGCCTACCCCTGCTCTAAAGAGACTGGAAAACTGGGTTCAGGCTTTCTGGGATGGTAATCAAATGGTTCAGGTCATACTTAGAAGGGAGAGGTTATTATGTAAGTATAAGTCTCAGTGGACGTCCATGACATGTGGAGTCCCTCAAGGCTCAATTCTTGCACCGCTCTTGTTTAGCCTGTATATGCTCCCAACTAAGTCAATTAATGAGAACGAACCAAATTGCAGCTATGCTGATGATACCCAGATTTACCTAGCCTTATCTCCAAATGACTATAGCCCCATTGACTCCCTCTGCCATTGCATTGTTGAAATTAACAGTTGAATGTGCACGAACTCTTCAGTTAAACAAGGAGAAAACTGAAGTCATTGAATTTGGAAACAATGATGAAGTTCTTAAGGTGAATGCATACCTTGATTCTAGGGGTCAAACAACTAAATCAGCATACTATCATCTCAAAAACATCGCAATAATTAGATTTTTGTTTCCAGTCAAGACTTGGAGAAACTTGTTCATGCCTTTATCACCAGCAGGGTGGATTATTGTAATGGTCTCCTTCCAAAGAAGTCCATTAGACAGCTGCAGCTCATCCAGAACACTGCTGCCAGGATTCTGACTAGAACCAGAAAATCTGAGCATATCACACCAGTCCTCAGGTCCTTACACTGGCTTCATGTTACATGTAGGATGGATTTTAAAGTACTTTTACTCGTTTATAAATCACTCAATCGCATAGTATCTAAATACATTGCAGTAGAGCTGGGCGGTATGACCAAAAATGTATATCACGGTATTTTTTTTAATTATACCGGTTTCACGGTATATGACGGTATTTTTTTTTTCATGCATGACCGGGTGTTAACCACATTTTCTACTTACTGAGGAAAAACTGCAGTAGATTGACTTAGAATGCCATATTTTAGTGTCATGTGTAGAATGTAGAGTGTAGACTGCCATGATTAGTGAATATTGTAGAAAAAGTCCACACTAAATACAGGGGTTAAAGCAAAAAAAAAAAATTGACTAAAAATATTTCCTCGGCCAAACCCCATTCCACATACGGCTACAGTCACAATCACAGTTTAAGAGCGGTGTTTTTCTTCTTGTAATTAGGAGCGCTTGTCCTCCTAATTAAAAACATTTAGGAGTACCTTCTGATCAATAAAAAAAAAAATCTGATAAAAAAAATTACCCTTCCGAATACGAGGTGACATTTGACTCCTTAAAGTGACTTACAGGGGTATTTTATTTTTACCTTTGCAATGGCATAATTTTCATCTCAAATTAAAAAATGTATGTTTATAAGCTTTTTAAAATTTATATTTAAAACATTATAATAAGTACAATATGACAAATAAGTTACCAATCATAAAATTAGTATTAATAAAAAAATATTTGTATAATTTGGCACAGAAGAACAAAAAAGTGGCTTGTACGTACATTTTCAGACGTTTAATGAGGCTCAGATGTGGCATGAGTGCAATTACATTCATAGATTCATGTGGACATTAATGTTTTAAATATAAATTTGCTTTTAGTGATGCACAACGGCTCAGCTGTTACAACTATTTTCGTTGATGAAATAGAACAAAATCATGCAATACTTGTTTATTGATCTTTTGTATTAAATCAATATATCACATTTGCAAACTCCCCTTATAATTATTAAAAGCTGTCTCCTGATCGCGATCTGTGGGCGCACAGAAATTAAGAGCGCGTGAGTGAGCTCAAGAATCAAAAGCACGTGTAAATGTGATGCATTCTGTCGGAACCTGTGGGAATGAGTATAATTATTATTAATAGCCGCAATCCCGCGAAATCCCACGAAATTCAAGTTCTGCTCGTGTTCTCGGCTAAGAACCCGACTGTGAATGATGCGAGTGGCGTTTACTATGTTGTTTGCCGAGGCGGGGATGATTTTTGGTGTTCCGCAGAACAACAACAGTGTGCTACATGATTCCTACATGTTTCTTTCCCCCCAGTAATCCCCGATAACGTTTAAATGGTGAACACGGAGCAGTTTTTTCCGTGAGCGGGAATGTAAAACCCGGAGTGGATCCAGAGAGGAGTGATTACAGAACGCTTAGAGTGGAGAGAGGAACGTGCTTTTATCCACTCCAGGCTTTCATCACACCTCATCAGACTGAATGCACCTCGTCTTTCCTTCATTTAAGACCTATTCAAGCTGAAATCAAGACATCTATAACACTATTTGAGAAATGTAAGCGTATTTACGGTCTTAAAATTATGAAAAGTGAATTTAAGAAGGCGGGAACCCTGCAATTGACGGGAATCCGTCGTATCGACGGAGAACTTTAGTGTGTGAGAGACGCGGGAGCTGATGCAGCGGATGGTGGATATTTGTGGCGGTCAATGTGGATGACTTCTTCTCTCTCATCACATTCTACTAGTGCTTCCGTTTCGGAACTTTCACATAGTAACACATAAAGCTGTATCCTCGCCAAAATGCAATAGTGAAAAGAGACCCCTCTCTAACAGTGTCGCGTTTCAAACGTTATTTAAATGACACCGGTATTGCGGTATTTCAAAAATTCATATCGTAAGAAAAATAAACACCGGTATTCGGTATGAACCGGTATACCGCCCAGCACTACATTGCAGATATGCTCAATGAATATAAACCTAACAGACCCCTCAGATCATTAGGATCGAGTCAGTTAGAAATACCAAGAACTCACACAAAACAAAGGGAGTCCGCTTTTAGCTATTATGCCGTCCGGAGTTGGAACTAGAGGTCTTCACGAGTCCAAAAATTTGTACCCGTACCCAAAGAGACCGGTAAATATGCTGCATGGAACCGACCCAGACCTGTATTTTATTCGAAAGTTGGACCCGAACTCAGCTGGAAAGATACAGACCCAACTGCACCCGTCCCGATCGGCACATATTGCACAGAAAATGCTATTAAGTCAATAAACAAGTTGCGAAAAAAACTAACTTTGGCTTAACTACGGATAGTAGCTCTCTCCCTGACTGCGTTGCCTACATAATGCCAATACATTTCTATCCATGTTAGGCTGTTCCTCTCTCTTGCCGACTGAAAGAGTCTTAATCCACACATTATTCCACCTTTAAAAGTCTACTTGCTGTCACGGAGATGGATGACTAATGCAACTTTGCAGTTTTTTATGTCCATCTCGAGTCAACTTCGACTGTTACGTTTACCCTTTTGAACTATAATAACCATACTTTTTGTTGGTTGTAATAAAGACTTGGAGCAACTATTGTTTTTTAGCAAAAAAACGCACAGAATTAGAAGTTCGTTATACTTTACTGCATGTATGTTCAATAACAGGTGCATCTCTTCAGCTATTTATTTCACATCACTCATGAAGGAATCCATGATCACTGTCCATGTGCAGCACTACATTAACTCCACCAGCGCTCGGTTTCTGGCGGCTGGGGTAACGCGTGTTTTTTTTTCACCTTATTTTCCGCTCACACTTTTCTCATCCTAATTTTACAAATTGCAAGTTACACACACGCATGCTGACTGATGCTGATCTCTGGCAGGTGCGGTGTTCTCCGATCGACTCGGGTATTACACACAAAGTTAAAAAGACCCGGGACCCGAAGTAATAGATTGGGACCCGACCCAGCTGACCATTTAAAATATAGTCCCGAACCCGTACGGGTCCCGGGTCAGGTCCCGAGTACTCGGGTCCTCTGTGAAGACCTCTAGTTGGAACCAGCTTCCAGAAGAGATCAGATGTGCTAAAACATAAGCCACATTTAAATCCAGACTCAAAACTCATCTGTTTAGCTGTGCAATTGTTGAATGAGCGCTGTGCTACGTCCCAACTGACTGCACAGTATTTTATGTATAATCATTTTTATTTCTAACTGTTCTAACTTCATTTTGAATAATTTTTTTTATAATTTTAAATGTTTTTAAATTTCTGGTTTTATTGTTGTGATTATTTTCTATGATTATTTTATTTCCTTTTATGTATAGCACTTTGAATTACCATTTTGTATGAAATGTGCTATATAAATAAACTTGCCTTGCCTCTTAATGCGATCCCATGCAAAGCATGCTGGGAACTACGCATCCACTGTTCAAGTTAGTTGTGCCAACAAAAAATATGAATGTACAGTAGTCCCAACACAACATAATTATGTTCACTTAAATTTTACAAATTTAAATGGACGGACCTAATACAAAATTAGTTTTGTAGAAAAAAAAAGAAAGAATTAAGTTTCTTTTTTTATTTTTTGAGTGCAGGGCAAACCATATTCCTATTTTTGTCTCTTTTTATAAGAATTGTATGAACATATTTCATCCCTACATGTATTTATTTTTATCTAACTAACAAGCAAGGAAAAAGATAAAAATGAAGATAAACAGAAGTTTTTTGATAATGGAATAAACACCATAATGAAAAGAAACCAAATATTAAACAGAAAAACAAATAACCCGCTAATTTGAAAGTTTTATAGCTATGAAACATGGTTCATCACAGATTTATGAATAAATGCTGTTGTGAAAGTTATATCTTGTAATGTCACAATAGCTGATATCTGTCATTTGTCAAGTCCGTTAACAGCAATAAAATTAGCTTAATGTGGACATTAACAGTTCTGGAGTAGGGGTGTGCGATATGACGATTTTTGATCGTGTGCGATAATATATGAACATTTTCCCTCACATGCTCGTCGCCTGCTGTGATACACGTTCTAGTCAGTTAACGCAGAAACAAAACAATTCAGAAATTACCTATTTGAATGTTGTTTAAAGTAACGGTTAAGTGTGTTTACAATCATGTAAACACGTGAAGTACCGCGAGCTGCTCACCTCACTGGAAGAAGGCTGGTGAGTGCGCGCGCGTGATGACGTCATCGCCGCGCTCAACCGTTAGCGCATTAAAAAACAACAAAAAGCCAAATACTAATTAAAATGTCAAAACATCAATAAAACAACACACCACCGGAAAAATAAGGCTGAAACAGTTACTTATGCAGCAGATCAGTCTCAATGGGGTAAAATAGTTTAATAGGGACTTAAAAGCTTTGAGAAATTCAAAACAAAGTCTAACTTGCAAACATAACACTTCCTGGTGCTAAACGTGTATATGTATATATATATATATATATATATATTGACTGACGCACACACACACACACAAACATGTCAACACTACCCACGACTTTTATTGTAATAAAATAGTTTCCATATACTGAATCATACTGAATATTTCTCATCACCGACATGTTTTTGAAGTAGGACTAAATTCACAGTTTCATTGTTTGTAGGGACAGACAAACAGATGCAGATAATTAACACATGCAAATTTAATCTCTCTCTCTCTCTGAATTCAAACATTGCACTGAATATAACTGTCGGTCATATAACATTTCTATCTTCAAACAGTTGACTAACATTAAATTATTTAGGAAACCCATTGCCTTAAAATTATGTATTATTAAAATACAACAATTAAGTTAAGTGAACTTGACAGCTCCGTTAAAATATTATTAGTAATTATTATTTACTTAATCATTTTAAGGCAACGGGTTTCCTCAATGTTTTTAAGCTAAGTCAACTTAGCACTTTTTATAGTGTACTTTGATTTGATTGGCCAGTTCAATTAATTAGACTTTGAGCGCTGTTAGCCCGCTGAGGCTGAGCAGACTGAAAATTATACTTTGGGCATTTCTAATTATTGGGGGGGACTTGTCCCCCTCAATGTCTATGGTACACTCAAAAAAATGATTTTTGCTATTTGTTCAATTTCATTAATTAAAATGAGCTCATACAACATAACTCTTGGTAAAAATGGTCCCAACTTAATTTTATTAAATATAAACAATGTAATTTAAAAACAATTAGGTTTACACTTTTTTTTTTAATTGAGTCAACAAGAATATTTTTCGTTTGATTTTACTTGTGTAACTAGGAAGTGGATTTCCCTTCCCATCATGCTTTGCACAGGGCTGGATAAGGAGAGTAAATCTTGAAATAAAATGTTATTTTAGGCAGTTTTTATTTAGATGATAAAATTGGGAGACTTGTTAATGTTTAATGTTCTTTTATGTTTGTATTTAAAAGAGTTTCTGGTATGTTAGTGTTTTGGGGGGTTACCATTGTGGTAAAGTGTAGAGCATGTGCTTGGGTTGAGGACCAGCTAACATGACACAAAGTTGTTTTAATAACAAAGAAACAATTATGGGCATGCCATGGATGTAACAATATCATCATATGCTATGCCTAACAAATTGGCTAATGCCTAAAGTTAAGTAAATCCAACAAATAATTTATTTTGAGTGTAGAAACAATTTATAATCCAGTTAAATGTTTTAGCAAGCATAAAAACATCACTTCATCAATGTATCAATTTAATTTAAACTTTGAGTTGGCCCAACTCAATTACAATTCATCCAATGAATTATTTTTTTGAGTGTAGGCTACTGATGTTAAAATCACAATGTAGCGGCTGGATTGCAACTACATACAAAATAGACAATGTAAATAGGCAAATTATATATGTATATACCTAATTTATCTGTTGTATGTTTCTTTATTTGCTTGTCATATTTTGTATTTGACTGTGCCCTGCTGTTGTTTTGTGCACAGGCATGGCATGGCAAAACTTTATCTAGTAGGAATGACCCAATTTTTTTTTGTAGTCTTCACTGAAGGAATTTAAGTTCATACAACAAGATTACAACAACTCATTTCAAACAAATTAGATTTTGGTGGAAAAATGTAATTACATTTCGTGGAAAAGTTTACTCTAATTTTTTTAAGTTCGTTCAACAACTTTTTTTTTTGAGTGCACGTTTCGGCGTGAGTTCATTGTGATTGGAATAACTTTAAAGTCTGGTAGTGTATGATCTTCACACACGTTGTGTATGATGCCCAGTTAACCTTTGTCACCATTTATAAAGTCGGTAAGTGTATGATGCCTAGTGTTTTAAAAATCTGTTCAGATTTTAAAAGTTGTGTAGTGTATTCCAGCTTTTAACCGTTAATTTAAGCAACATTCAAAGAGGTAACGTTAATCTATTTTTTCTGCATTTGCTAAGTAAAGCATTTATCACAAATGGCAATGAGCATATGAGGGGAAATATTAAGTTCTGAGTTAATTTGTGTTTTTGTATGTTCGTTTGTATGATTGTTTAATCAGTGTTTCTCAGCTGGTGGGTCACGACCCAAAAGTGGGTCGCCAAACCGTTGTGAGTGGGTCGCGGAGCGTGTGGCCAAAGAAAAGACATCAACAACAAACAAAGTTATTCTAAATGTTTTTTCTGATGCGAGACTTTTAATTTAAAACACGGGCATGAAAGCTGTTGACACAATTCTGTCATATGCACTTTAAGTAAAGAGTGCCTGAGAAAAACACGCTTTCCCGATTCAGTATCTGCAGTCTTATGAGATGTTGACAGGTTTAATGTCAGTGCCATTATTCTATCATTATTTTTGTAACTTATGAAATTAAAAGTTTCTCACCTCAGAAAAGCAAATTATCCTGTGCTGTCAGATGTTATACTGTGCTGGTAGCGTGCACTCTTCTATAGCACCGCTGTATATGACTGAAACTACAAGCATGCAATGCGTGAAATACAAGTACAGTACCGATAAAGCACATAACTGTACTGCGTGTGTTGGGAAGGATTTTCATGAAGGTATGATATTCATTCTATTTAGGAGCAGTTTCCATGTTTCATTAACAGTTCATGTTAGTATTGTATTCACCAATAACTGTTGTTTCCATAACCCAACAATAGTATGTTATTTTCACTTTGTGTCATTTTGCACTGTGGTGGCTCATACCAGCTTAATTGTATTAACAAAAATTTGTTTGGGACTGCTATTTAATAGCCTTACCTATAGGCTGTTTATTCAGTATTAGTCATATTCTTAACAGACTTTTAACCTAATTTTTGTGAAATAAATTAGCTTTGCTTTTGTTTTTTAACCAATTAACAAACTATAAATGTATGTATATGTGTGCATTTAAAAAAGTTGGTCGCGGCTTGATGACCATGGGAAAACATGAGTCCCAAGACCAAACAAGTTGAGAACCACTGGTTTAGATGTTTGGAGTGATAATGCTGCTGATACTGAATGCTCTTTATTTTTAAAGGTTTTATAATTTGTCAGTTTCTGGACATACCAAAAAAGATGTGTTAGCTAGTTACTTTATTGCTAAGAATGTGGTTATTATTTCAAACTATGTGGCTCAGTGGTAGAGCACTGAGTTAGCAGCGCAAAAGGTTGTGGGTTCAATTCCCAGGGAACACATATACTGGAAAAGATGTATAGCCTGAATGCACTGTAAGTCGCTTTGGATAAAAGCGTCTGGTAAATGTAATATGCAAACATTTTGGTTGATGTAAGTGATGTCATTAGTGCCTGTCTTTATATTATTATATATTCTGTAATCATTTTATTAGACGATCATATTATGTTTCAATAGAGCAGTTTTATAGTCTTTCAGCAAATATCCTTATGCAAATAATCAGTTTCTACCCACAAATACTTATATTTAAAGTGAGATGATCCTGAATGTCTTGTTATCAGCTGCTTAAAATCCTCTTTATTTCATGTCAATAGATCCTGTTTTCACCTCATTCATTATGCTGATGACTTCAGATCTGTTAATTGCCACATTGAGCTCATTTAATAGCTTCAACAGACTTAAACAATCGACAGGCATCAGCTATTGTGACATTACAAGATTTAACTTCAACAGCATTTATTCATTAATCTCTGATAAACCATGTTTCATAACTATAAAACACAAAACACTCAAATTAGTGGGTTATTTGTTTTGTGTTTAGTCTTTAGTTTTTATCATTCTTTACATTGTTTATATTTGGTTTCCTTATAATTCTGGTGTTTATTCAATTATCAAATGTTCTGTTTATCTTCATTTTTTAAGTATTTCCTTGCTTGTTAATTTGGGGCAAATAAATGCAGGGATGAAATATGTGGTCAAATTGTTTATAAAAATAGAAAAATAGGAATATGGTTTGCCCTGCACTGAAAAAGATAAATCAATAAAAATGCTTATAAAATAAGCAGAAACAACTAAATTCGTGATTTTTTTTCTACATAACTAATTTCTATTATGATCCGTATATTTAAATTTGTAAAATTAAGTGAACATAATCATTGTTTTTAGAGTACTGTACATTCATAATTTTTGTTGACACAACTAAGCAGTGAATGCGTAGTTCCCAGCATGCTTTGCATGTGATCACATTAATAACTGAAAATAATTGTAATTGTAAGTGTTTTTAAGTAAAGAGAATTATATGTTAGAGTTGTTATACGTGTAATGGTGAGTTATTTTGGAGATTAGAATATGTTTTAAGGTTACGCTGTGCTCATGCTTAAATGCTGGCGGCTTCAATGATAACTTGTTGATTCAGTGAACAATAACCGTGCTAAAGACAGTTCTGAGGTCAGCCGCCATCTAACACAGGAATTTCAATCTGTTATATTGGTTCAACAAAATATTATTTGTTTTAAATTAAGTATAAAACATTGTATAATTAACTGACAAAATGTACAGTGCTAGATATATAGATAATAGGTAAACATAAATGCTTAAAATGTGTGATTTCAAGTAATAAAATAAAGTAAATTAAGTAACTGATTTATTCTTGATTTTGACAGATCAGCTCCTCCTACTGAACGGTCATGTCACGGAAGCTCCTCCCACAACAATCACACCTTCATTGAAGCTCCTCCCACAACAATCACACCTTCAGTGAAGCTCCTCCCACAACAATCACACCTTCAGTGAAGCTCCTCCCACAACATTAATTTATGTTTTTGTGCAGTTAATCAAAAACATATATTATTGCTACAAAAACATGTCACACAATTGTGCCTCTATTGTTTAAAAATGTTTGATAATTATTAAGTAATAGTTACAATTTAGTTACTAATTTTTCAAAGCAGTTTACTGAAAATGATTATTTTTTCTTTAATTTCAGAGTTGATTGAAGAAAACGAGGAGAATGAGGAACTGAATAAAGAGGAGAAACATGTCAAAACTGTAGAAAAACCTTTGAGTCGCTCTCAAACCAAACAGAAAGATTTAAAGAAAAGAAGAGACAAGAAATCATTCACCTGCACTCAGTGTGGAACGAGTTTGACAAGCAAACAGAGTCTTGAGTTTCACATGAGGATCCACACTGGAGAGAAACCGTTCACATGTGATCAGTGTGGAAAGAGTTTCACACAATCATCAACCCTTAAGAGTCACATGATCATCCACACTGGAGAGAAACCGCATGAATGTGATCAATGTGGAAAAATGTTTTTGATGACTTCAAGCCTGAAGAGGCACCTGAAAGTTCATTCGAAGGAGAAACTACATTCATGCTCTTTGTGTGGAAAGAGTTTTTCACATATGCACGGTTTAAAAGTACATCAGAAGATACACACTGGTGTGAGAGAATATATGTGCTTTGAGTGTGAGAAGACTTTTATTACAGATGGAGATTTGAAACGGCACCAGAGGATCCACACTGGAGAGAAACCTTACAAGTGTTCACACTGCAACAAGAGATTCAGTCAGTCAGGAGATCTGAAAACACACGAGAGGATCCACACTGGAGAGAAACCTTACAAGTGTTCACACTGCGACAAGAGATTCAGTCAGTCAGGAGATCTGAAAACACACGAGAGGATTCACACTGGAGAGAAACCTTACAAGTGTTCACACTGCGACAAGAGATTCAGTCAGTCAGAAACCCTGAAATCACATGAGAGGATTCACACTGGAGAGAAACCTTACATAAACCCATACAATGATGGTATATTGATCATCTTGAGTAAATACTTCTACATTAAAGACTTGAAGCTGTTTCTATAGTGTCAAATAAACATTTTACACCTTGTTTTGTTTCGGGGTGACATTCCTTTGGAAAGTTATTGACCTGTAAGGCGTGCTTTTGAAGAACCCCATTGAATACAGTAATGGTACATATTTAATTTAAATGTAAAAGTTTCTCCAAATAAACTTCCTCTATGATGCCATGTTCTCTGATGACTTTAGTACAGTGCACAGTAATTCGTTGCAGGCTGTAGTAATCGAAACATGTTATTTGTAGATGGTCCCTCAGATACGCGATGACGTCACGGTACTGCATAGAGGTAAGCGTGTTTATCAGCTTCTTTAAAACGTCGAGTTCTACAGAAAAATGTGTTGTAGTTTGTGCTTATAACAGCCGTAATGATAATTGACCGACAGTAGCCTTTTTACATGCAGATCAGCGAACTTATTGAACGCGGAAGTCCGAATGTACGAATATATAACCAACTTTAACGTTACCCAGGTCAAATACCATGCTTAAACTAGCAAAAAGCAAGTTGAAAACAAATGAAACATGTTTTGCTACCATGGTTTGCCATGTTTTTTGGTTGTAACCACGGTTAATTTTCGTAAGGGATTTTTCATGTTATTTTATTTTAATTTTACGTGAAAATGATTAGGCTACTGTACGTTTAGCACACCACACAATACTGTGCGTTTCAATGCACTTCAGTAGACCTTAAATACATATGTTTTGTCAATGTTAACATTATTTTATATATATATATATATATATATCAACAAAAAAGTATGACAGACTTTTACTCTAGTCTTTATCACTTTATCAAAATTAAGCAAACAAAACATCAAATGTTTACTTTCACAAGCCGTCAAGTACAGGCTCTTATAGTAAGCCGTCTCTTGCCTGGAGATTTAATCAAGTAACACAAAGTGTCGGGAAAGACACCTCTGGTCATTCCGTTGGGTCGTTTGTCCTGTCACAGATACTGTACGGACAGTCCGACCCAATACGGCTCAGTTTGTTGACATTTTTTGCTCTGTCGGGCGGCAGAAATGTCTATGTAAACCATTCCGGGTCAACACCATGCTTTTCCAATGAAGGGGAAAGGATCGTTTCCACTCGCCGACTCCGCCCACATCTATGACGCGACACCGGCCGAGTCTATAGACCCCTTCAATGTTTGTAAACATCGGAAGCCTAGGTTGGGTGCGCGCGCAGCTTGGGGTCAGAAAAATGGCGCGGCTAATAGACCGGCATATTGTGTCAAGGAGAAACAGACAAGCCTTATAGATAAGATACTTTTGTATTATTATTTGTACCTTTCCATTTTTGTCTTAGGTGTCTGGCTTTGTTTTGTGTACACAAACAAGGAGGGCACAAATTCAGGACTACTGGAGTCAAGTTATGCCTCTCCTACAAAAAAGAATTGCACACATTGATTACAACACGATCTAACATTACTGTTGTCATAGTGAAAGCGCTAATGTAAAGCTAGTCTGCTATCTGCTAAGTCTGTAGCATGCCACAGGTCACAATTTATGCCAGATATCAAACTTCACCTAACTATTAAATCAGTCTACAGTTTACATAAAACATTTGTTTACTTATCATGGCTTAAATCTACCGTTGTTGGCACAATGTTGGCGCTAGCCTGCGGCTAACTACTAGCAGCTGGCTACGTCTGTAGCATAACACAGGTCCATGACATTTACAACACTATTAACTTGCATAGCTTAACGTACAGAAAACCGTTCATGCAATCCAGGCTTTCGAGTTTAAGCAAACAGAAAGGGATGATAAAGGATGACTTTAACGTTTCCTGATATGAAGTGAGCGCTACCAACACGAGCCTCTTTGATCGTAGTATTGTCCCAGTCTGCCCGTTTAATAGCTTTCAGTCACAGATGTCGTCTATTTTTTGAAACGGATGAGATCCTGCAGGAATCCTGAAAAACTTGACTCCAGAACTGGTGCGATTTTCACAGTCCACGACGCAACAAGTAGGCATTTTGTCTAGGGCTGTGATGGTGGCCGTGACAACCGCGTCACCGGCGGTAGTGCACGTGACGTCACACACCGGGTGTATTTAACTTTCTCATTTAAGGCTACTTTCCTATTCAACTGTATTATTTATTTGATATTTATTTTAGTGTTTTGCAGGCTGAGTGTTCACTGACATAAGTGCTAAAATAAACACGTATGTTTGTTAATAGATGATTGAGCCTCATTTATTTATTTTTGCGTTTCAGAATTATATATATATTAGGGGTGGGCATAGATTAATTTTTTTAATCTAGATTAATCTAGATTAATTTTGGAATTAATCTAGATTAATCTAGATTAAAATGGCTCATTTGAATTCTGCCGAAGGCATTCAGAATATGTGTGCTACCCAAATAATGACTAAAAGTAAGTCTTTGAGAACGGGTTTCTCAAGCCAGGTGGCGCATCTCCTGTTTCCAAAATGCATCACAAACTGCTTGAGAAAGCTGTTCTACTATGATAATTGGTGATGAAAATAAACTATGTTCAATAAGATGTACTTGTGTTTACTAACTGTTTATTCAGTTAAACATGAATTTTGAACTGTAGGCCTACATAAGAGGTCGTGATGAACTGTTTACAGTTTCCATTGGGAAGCTTCTTAAAATAAATTTTCCTGAAGCAAACCCGGCGGCTTCATAGCTGCATCCATGTTAGCACGTCACGCCTGATGTGGTAATTTCACAGTAACGTTAGGCATACACACAGGTTCAAGCAGAGGGTGACACGGGAGTGAATTCTCAAGTTCACATGAGACCTAAAGCGCATCCTGTTTGCTTAAAAGCGCGCGTTTCGTTGTTATTCTGAGTGCACACAATAAACGTGAGTCTTTACAGATTCGAAAGATGTATTAGGCTACTTTTATCTGTATGACCAAGAATGACGGAGATTTTAAGAGCAAGTGAGCGCACCGAGCCTGTCCTGCGCAAACGCGCCCACACAAACACTTCAATAGCGCATTTCTCTAGGTTAACATCATATTGAGCGGCCATGTAAAGTTGTTACTACATACATCTTTCAGATGAAAAGCCATATTTGAGGTTGATGAATGATAGGTGAGCGTTTGGATGTCCTGCCCGATTGTATTACCACATAGACCAGCCGTTAACAATCTGTCCATCACGGACTGCGAGCCTCTAGTTCAAGACTCGTTCTCGCCCCTACAGTGCAATTCGCCAGGTATACATCCGCTTAAAATATCAGGGTGAAAGTCATCATAGCTTGCGTAGTATAGACCCAGCTCCCAACCCAACTTTGAGAATAGATTAACGGCGATATTTTTTTATCGCCCGATAAGATTCTCACGTTAACGCACGTTAACGCCGATAACGCCCACCACTAATATATATATATATATATATATATATTCATTCTTATGCAATTACAGTCAGCAGACAATTTCCTAATAAACAATTTCACCCCACAACTGACTGAGACTGAATGTCTACATCAATAACTGTATCATTGTTTCATTTATTCTGTGATGTGTTAATTACTTACACGTGTAATCATGTTTTGTCCTTTTCATTTGAATTTGGCGCTTTTTTGCTGATCTACCGTTGAGATCGGCTTGTTGTGATGACGTCATCACTCTTGCGCTCACACCAGCCAGCGGCGCGTCTCGTGAGGTGAGCAGTTCGGTAGCCTACTTCACGTGTTTAAAAAAAAAAACTACAGAGAAGAAGAAAATAACGAGGGTAAACACAAAGAAGAAGAAAGTAAAGAGGGTAAACACAAAGAAGAAGAAAGTAAAGAGGGTAGGAATTGGGAACAGGAGAGAGGAAATTGTGTTGCCTCGGTTAAGACCAGATGTGTAAAGTACTTGAGTAAATGTAACTAATTACTGTACTTAAGTATCTTTGAAGTTATAGGATCAAAGATATTAACAACGTTTACTCTCTACTTCAATACATTTCTGAATGAGTATCTGTACTCTTTACTCAACTACATTTGAAATGAGTGTTGCAGTTACAAATTACACTTTGCACGGTACCTAGCTTTTCTGTAGCAGTTTTTTTTATGCTAGAAAATATATGATATCGCCAACTACAGGGCACTGAAAGTACATCTTGTGCATTTTGCCCTTACCACCCAAACTTGTCAACAAGGTTACTTTACATGAACATGAGCTCCTTCTCAATTAGTTGTGAATCACAGTTGTTTTGTATATGAGATGAGGACATGACTGCAGCTGGAAATGAGGCAGAAACCAGCACATCCAGACTTTTTAATTTTAATTAACAATATTTTATTTATCCTTTATACTGCAGAGACCTTTTTGAAGGTTATTGTTCAGTTTTATTTTGGTTTTAGAAAATATGTGTGATTGCTCTCCTCACAAATCAGCTCTTGTTTTTGTTGCCTTATCCTGGTTATGTCACTTCCTGTCTCCCATGATATTTATAGTCAGTTTGTATCTTATCTTGTTCTGCTTGTTAGCCTCCTGGTTATGTCCATAAATGTCATTGTAGGAGCGTTTGTTTTTGTCTTCTCTCCTTTGCCTGTCGTTTTGTTCGGCTGATCCCCCTTGACTGCTGATTGGCTCACGAAGTTGTCAATCATCGTTAGGCGACGTGATGTCAACCTATCCGCTTCCAGTTAAGGAGTTAAAAGGACGCTGAAAAGAGAAATGGAGAGGCTTCTCTTTTTCCGTCTTCAGCGTCTCTGTTTCTGTTAATGGCTGTTTACAGACTTGGTAATATTTCCACACAAATGAAAATTTGGAAAATGATTTTAATGCAGTTTGTGCAAGTGCGGTCACAAAACTGGTCAGTTCCAAGTAGGGGTGGGCGATATGGCAAAAATATCATATACATTTTTATTTTTTAGACATTTCATGATTTTATCACAGTTCTTTGTCATGTTAGTTTTACCAGTTTGTCTGAGCAGTACTGCCAAACTAATTTCCCTATTATAAAGACAAAAGAGAGAAAGTTGGGCGCTTTGTGTCACATAAAAGTGATTTATTACCCTCATAAAAATATCCCCCCCAAAACCAGACACCTGTTTGTATAGCCCCCACCCTTGCGTCTAAGTTTTTCCCCACGTGGGGATTTTTAGACCACGTGGGTTTTTTAGACCACGTGGGTTATCTGATACGGGGAATGTGTTGTGACATGTTTTGTGTGTTTAAACAATAAATTGTGAAACTGTGTAAAATAGAAAGAAAGGTCGTTTTATTCAAGTTTTTTCATACACATACATGTGAAGGCACCGTATATACACGTAAAATGAACAACATCTATTTTTTCCAGAAAGTGTTGTTTAAAAATAGGTAAAATGGAGTGTAAGAAAACAAATAAAAATCCAGGTTTAGTCTTATCTTACAAATGAGAAAATAAATAAAAATGCGTCAGACGCGTTTGTTAAAACCTAGTGATATTGTAATTCAAAAAAAGCAGTTAATTCGACAGAGTTAAAGACAAAGTAAATAGACAGAAGCGTGTTACAAGGAAAGAGGTTAAAACTAGGGAAAAATAAACGCACATATAGCCAAAAATAAGGTAACGTTAATCTCAGGCGCGTTAAAACCTAGTAATATTGTAATTCAAAAGCAGTTAGTTCGACAGAGTTAAAGAAAATACGAAATCAAAGTAGATAGACAGGAAAAACGGGTAAAAAAGGTTCATACATTTACCAAGAATCTAAAACAAGACAATCTCAGAGACGTTTGTTAAAAGATCATAACTTATCTGAACGGAAAAGTTAAACGAGAGACTGTGTGTCCGTGGAGAGTTCCGTGGAGAGGTCCGTACGCTACAGCGACCAAACTCGAAATGAGCTACGAACGCCGCAGGGGCCAGACCACGCCTACGTCCCACCCCCAAGATCCGGAGGAGGAGGGACCAAAACGGAAATTTAAAGGAATTAAACCGTCATATGTTAGCAGTTGTTATTTTAAAGTCTTTTACATGTCTTAATTAATTAACCCATTCAACATCATTCACCTAAAACATTTCACCATTCAAAGCTTGAATGCAAGTAGTTTTTTGGATAAAAGTGTCTGCTAAATGCATAAATGCAAATCCTTCTTTTAAAAGTTGATATTTTAATCAAACGGTCCTAAGTCGCGGAAAAAATTGTTTTATTTGTTTTAACAATGTTCCTATATTTACTAGTTGTTTTTGTCAATCTTACGATACGTTATAACTTTTTAAATCTAGCCTACTAACTGATATAAAACCAAAGGTTTTGAGAGACTCTGTGAGATCCCGTTATCAGTAGAGACAGATGCGTGAGTTTTACAACAGAGACAGACAAATACCAGAACAACACAGGGCAGATCCACTCATTTACATTTTAATGAGATTTTGAGCAGAACTTGTGACATTTTAGGGACTGATTTTTACATCGATGATCAAAGCAGATCCGTTACATTAATTTATGGTATACGTCTGGTAGTTTTGATAGGGAAAGTTCAGAGTGTGAACTTTTTAACCTAACACACACACACACACACACACACACACACGCACACGCACACGCACACGCACACACACACACACACACACACACACACACACACACACACACACACACACACGCACACACACACACACACGCACACACACACGCACGCACACACGCACATACATACATACACGAACGCTGGAACGGTTCACAGTCCGGTCAGAGGAGGGTCACGCATCCCTATTGAAACCTGTTTATGGCGAATTTAAAAGTTAGGGTTGTGTTTTAGAAAATAAAATACATTTTCTAATGGGTCATGTTTGTCATACAGATGAGTGTAACTTCAAACTGGAATTCAAGATGGGAGTGGTTAAAGAAGTTGACAACAGTACATTTAAATAATAAATAGAAAGCTTACCTTTAAAAGTTGATATTTTAATCAAACGGTCCTAAGTCGCGGAAAAAATTGTTTTATTTGTTTTAACAATGTTCCTATATTTACTAGTTGTTTTTATTTATTTTTGTCAATATTACGATACGTTATAACTTTTTAAATCTAGTCTACTAACTGATATAAAACCAAAGGTTTTGAGAGACTCTGTGAGATCCCGTTATCAGTAGAGACAGATGCGTGAGTTTTACAACCACTATAGACATTTGCCAGAACAACACGGGGCAGACCCACTCATTTACAATTTAATGAGATTCTGAGCAAAACTTGTGACATTTTTGGGGGTCTGATCTTTTACATAGATGATCAAAGCAGATCCGTTGCATTCATTTATGATACACGTCTGTGGGGGGGGGGGGGGGGGTTTGGCGGGAATGTTCAGAGTGTGAACTATTACACACACACACACACACACACACACACACACACACACACACACACACACACACACACACACACACACACACACACACACACACACACACACACGTTCGGATCCAAATAGTGGTTCACATTAGATACGATCGATAAATAGATATTCCTAGCTCTGATTTTGACAATTAAAACAACTACCGTAGCATTCAAACGTATGTAAACGTAAAATAATGAATAAAACAGCGTCTACACGTGATGCGGTAAGGTAACATTGAAACAATTAAGTTTTAAAAGAAAAAATCTACGGTTACATTAACTAAAAATGTTGGATACACACGAACATATAATTGATTAATACTGTTTTGAGATGTTATAACAAATAGTCAGAAGTCAAATAAATATATATATGATGGTTGCGAATAATAATAATAAAAGTATGTACGTGGTTTTGTTTTAATGTAAACTAAAATGTGACATTAGGTAAATTGGGTAAACAGATAGGTCTAGCTTTGAGTTTGGTTATTAAAATAATAAAACGAAATGTTTATAAGTGTGTAAGAATGACGTTCTTAAACGGTTATTTATAGAATACTTATTATAACGTTTAAAACAATAATTTCACAAATTAGACCGAGTTAAAACCGCAATCAAACTTGTGATTTATATGTCAGTATTTATTTATGATGTCTCCTGGCGGGTGTTTTATGATCTGCTTCGAGAGACGCCCCATCATGAGTAGATCTGTTAAAAATGGGGCATACAGACTTTATTTTAGTTACAAACTCGTGTTTCTTGACGGTCGATCAGCTTATACCTCAACAACCTTCGGGAAAATGGCTAACAACTACAATGGTGAGTTGCCTATTTCGGACATTTCTTTTCTTCAAATATTTGAATGTGAATATTTGTTTTTTACATATTATCATTATCTACAGATGTTTTTGAGCATATCGAATTTGACGACGATCTGGAAGAAATCCTTGAAGCGATATGTAAGTGTTTTTATACTTTTTATGTCGTTTGGTTTAATATCTAAAACAATAACAAATATGATCTCTATCATTTAATATAGTTGATGAACCATTTCCGGTTGCATATGATGGGCCCATCGAAGGTGTTGACGGTAAGATATACAGACGTTTTGATATTATATAACATTTTTAAAAGTTTTCAGTAATTCGACAAAATATGTTTTACTAAATTTAACAGTTGAGTACAATATTGATGTCGACTGTGCGATAATACAATCTACAGAGAACTGTGCGCAAGAACCCCTAGACAGCACGGAAGCGCGTCATGAACCAGAAAATGTCACAGGAGGCGTCTCCTCCCGAGGGCCGTGCGTGGAACATTCTGTTCACACGGCTGAAGACAGAGCAAGCGAGAGCACATCCGTAGGTAATACATCCACAGACCGTGTACCTACGCAGTATGGGATTGGTACGTGTGTAAAACGTATCAGAATACCGGAGCAGGATGACAGAGTCGCTTGAGAACGTCGGAAAGTAATGGTAAGAGTTAAAACATATCTGTTAAGTTTTATGTTTGACTTTTATTTAATAAAATAATAAAATGGTCGTTCTTATTCTTTTTACAGAGCAAGATTACGACGAACACGCTCTAACGGCTTGGGAGACTCTGTGATCTACGCGTCGGCCCAGGCAGACATCAGCGATTCCGAATCCGAGGAATACGTTGGTTTGCCGCATGAAATTCCACAGCCGGTGTTCAGAAATCGTGATTTAAACAGAAGTTTGGATTATGACATACTGAATCGGGTTAATAGGTTTTTTGAAAGATTGTTTGACCTGGCCGATCAACGTTTAATTCGCAGACAGCTCGAAGAGGTGACGGCTAACGCACAAGCTGATGTATTTGCTATTTTAACAAATATAATAGAATGTCAACAACACCACACGGATGCGTTACGCTACGCTGCAGATTTCTGGCGAGAATGTCACAATAATTTGTATGGAGAGTTTATTCAATTGCAGCAGCGCACGGATGTGTTGGCATCGGATATGAGATTGTTAATCACGGAGCAAAATCTTACGGTAAATGCGTTATCATTGATTTCAGAACGTCTAAATGTGATACAAAGAATGTTGTCCGAATATTTATTTAGACGTGAGTAGTAATTATAATGAACCCTGTTTTTATTCGTTTTTAATCTCACATTTTTTTTTTTGTATGTTAGTGGTATTGTATTAGTCTACATTTATTGGGGTTTTAGTCACATAAGGGGGGGTGATTGTTTGATTTAAGCCTTTTCATATATGAGGATTGTAACTGTTTATTATTTTTGATTTTATTTTGCTGGTTGTTTGTGATTTATGTTGTAAGGATTTGTGAAAAAAAAAAAAAAAAAAAAACAGCGGTTGTCTTTAAGGTTGAACCATTTTGTATTTGTCTACATTTAAGTCGTTTCATATATATGCTGATTTGTGACTGTTTTATTACTGATTTCATTTGTTATTTGTGATTTATGTTGTAAGGGGCTTTATATTTTTGTCACAGCTGTTTATATCGATTTTGTGAAAAGCTGTGGTGTTTTCAAGAGGTCACACGTTTGTCTTTAAGGTTTGAACCATTTTTGTATTTTTGATTTTAAAATAAACTTTCAAAATGAGCGGTAAGAGGTGTCACGATAATGTTTCACACAACGGTGTGTCAGAAAGTGATGATCAGAGATCGTCCAGACCTAGACACGATTTTCAAAATAACATAAACCATTTACACACGCTTATTGATAACCATTTACAGATGATACCCGCAAATTCTCTTAATATGATCGAAAGATTACACGAAATCATTGATGAACAGAACGAATGGTTGGGTGCCCCTGTAAATAACGGTGCCCAGATCGGCAGAGGTCCGTCTAACAATGACGCCTCAGATTACGATCCGTCAGCTCCAGATATGGGTCTCACGAGGGATTTTATAGACAGATTAATAAGCGAAGGAGGGCGCGTCGGTGATTTTACAATTATCCCAAGACAGAGATTTAATGGTTTAGAAATTCATAGGACTTTAAATTTCCGCGAAATCGCTACAGACGACTATGCAGCATATCACATCTTTCTGCACGACATTTTTAACGAGATTATAGATTTTTCGCGGCTGATGACAGGCGAAAACGGTTTTATGAACGTTTCTCTGCATGGTGAGAGTCTCCCCACAGACATAAACACGGTTCTAACACCGGATAATAATCATGATGTTAATGCATTCATAGATCAAATCGAACGAGCGGTTCAAAGCAACGCTGATGTGGGGTGTGATTCTGCTTTACAGTTACGTGTCTCGGTGGCTCGTAATAGACAAGGTGGGGGTCGTAGAAAATTATCCGATTTAGCTCATAATATGGTCATTCAAAAAAATAAAATGAATCTTTTCGTACCCCAAAACATAACAGACAATATGTGTTTTAGCATTTGTCTAGCGCACTTTTTAAACCCACAGTCCCCCGACCAGGAGCTGATCAGAATAGCCAAAAACATACACACTGATCTGGGTTATGACCCGCAAGATAAAATTGCATTTCACGACGTGTCTAAATTCGAAACGGCTCTAGACTTGAAAATAGTCATCTTTTACAGATCATCTTCAGGTAAATTGGAACTGTATAAAAATACAGATAAAACACATCAGAAAACCGTGCACTTATATCTGCACGATGCCCATTACTACATGATAAAAAATCTGAAGGGATTCTTAGGCTACTCATATGTGTGCGAGTATTGCTATCAAGGATTTAACGACCGCAGTTTACATTATTGCAAATTCACATGTAACGTATGCAATACATCTCAGTGTCACACACACCCAAAGGAATGGATACAATGCAAGGATTGCGCGAGATATTGCAGATCTGAGTTCTGTTATGAAAAGCATAAACAACCGGAAAGTGACGGTCCGAGGTCAAGATGCGACCTCGTAAAATATTGTGACAAGTGTTGCGTGCAGTATAGAACTAAATGGTCGGGCGATAAAATGTTAGCACACACATGTACGCCTTCCAAATGTCCGCATTGCAACGACAATTTGATAGACGAAGGACATCACAGATGTTATATTAAGCCTCTAAAAGTTGAGGAACACGACGACAAGTATATTTATTTTGATTTTGAGACAATGTATGTACATGAAAACACATAGCAGCATTATGCGCCATATCGCAAGGGGGTGAGGTGTTTACAGCTGAAGGTGTTGACTGTGTAGATCTAATGATAAAACATTTCAGACGTCCAAAATTTGCAGACTTTACATTTATAGCACACAATGCTGCAGGTTTCGATTCTTATATATTGCTCGAGTATTTCACAAGTCAGGGGTTGACACCGAAAATCATACTCCAAGGATGCAGGCTCGTATATATGTACGATCATGCGTTTAAACAGAGATACATAGACAGTTACAGTTTCTTGCCTATGAAATTGTCAAAAATGACCTCGGCCTTAAACCTCGACACCGACGAAAAAGGTTACTTTCCACATCATTTTAATCGTTTGCAAAATGCAGATTACGTCGGCACATATCCGTCTAAAGAACATTACGGATATCTTACAATGTCCGACCGCGAGCGTGAAAAGTTTGACAGGTGGTACGAGAGTGTGGAAGGACAAATATTTGATTTCAAAAAACAACTAGCAATGTATTGCAAAAATGACGTTGTGTTGTTGCGAGAGGGTGTATAAAATACAGAAAGGAGTTTATCGAGTGTACAGACGTGAATCCATTCGGTTGTGTGACGCTATGGGTGTGCCATGAAAGTGTATAAAACCCTTTTTAACCAAAGACACAATAGCCCTAACGCCCAAAAACGCATATCTTAATCAATACAAGGCCTATTCCACACCGTCAATACAGTGGTTGGAATATATTAAAGCAACCAAAAACGTCGACGTACATCATGCATTAAATCACGGCGAAGTCAAATTCGGGCCTTATCATCTGGATGGGTATTACGAGCTTAATGACGACAGAATAGCTTTGGAATTTCTGGGGTGTTTTTGGCATGGCTGTAACTGTCGTTTTAACCCTAGCGAATTAAATCCAGTGTCAAAAATACCTTTCGGTGTACTCAGAAGGCGGTCTGATAACAAACTGAACGTTTTGCGTGACACTTACAATCTCAAAGTGGTTACTATTTGGGAATGTATGTGGGAGGAAGCCAAACAAAACGATCCTGATGTTATGGCTTTTATGAGTAATTACAGCGCACCAGAACGACTTAATCCTAGGGATTCGCTTTTTGGTGGCCGTACCAATGCACTGAAACTTTACCATAAGACTGCTGAAGATGAGTGCGTATCATATTTGGACTTTACGTCGCTGTACCCTTTCGTACAGTCATGTAAAACTTATCCGATCGGGCATCCGAAATCATTTTAAAGATTTCGAACCGGTCGAGTCGTATTTTGGGGTTATTAAATGTACGGTACTGCCACCTCGCGCGCTGTTGCACCCGCTCATCCCGTTCAAATCCCCGCAGGGAAAACTGTTGTTTGCGCTGTGTCGCACATGTGCAGAAAAACAACAACAGGAGCGGTGTCAACACAGTGATGAAGAAAGATCAATTTCAGGGGTATGGACATCTGTGGAACTCTCGCACGCTATCGTTAAAGGTTATACAGTTGTCAAAATTGTGGAAGTCTGGCACTTTCCGCATACATCAGACACATTGTTCGGAGATTATGTAAAGACATTTCTCAAGTTCAAACAAGAGGCTTCGGGTTTCCCCTCGCATGTAGTGACAGACGCAGAAAAACAGTCTTACATCAAAGATTATTTCGAGAAAGAGGGAATTCAGCTCGACACTGACAAAATATCTCTCAACCCCGCACGCAGATCTATAAATAAATACCTTTTAAATTCTCTTTGGGGAAGGTTCGGGCTTAGATGTAATTTGCCTACCGCGGAACTTTTAACGGAGCCTGAAGATTTCGCCCGTTATATATTCGGAAATAGTCATGTCATTAAACACTTTGCATTCGTGTCAGACTCTGTGGCGCTAGTTCAGTGGTGTTATGCAGACAACGACCCCGCCCCCGCATGCGATGTTAATGTCTTCATCGCTTCCTTCACTACTGCGTATGGCCGTCTGGAATTATACAAACTTATGGATAAATTAGGGCCTCGCGTTTTTTACGTAGATACGGACAGTCTTATCTTTTCGTCGAAAAAAGGCGATTGGATGCCTCAAACAGGCTCATATCTCGGCGAGCTGACAAACGAGCTTGAGTCAGACGATAACATAACAGAGTTCGCGGCAACAGGACCAAAATCATACGGTTTTAAAACCGCAAAAAACAAAGTCATTCTTAAAGCGAAGGGTATCACACTCAATTCTTCAAACGCTCAAATAGTCACCTTAGAAAGCATGGTCTGTCTGGTCCACAATTATGTGACATCACGTGACACAACTCATCTGCTCACACGTACAGACACTATTATGCGTAATAAAAAAGTTCACATTACATAATAGATCAGTTTTGAAAAGGTTCAAAGTGGTTTATGACAAAGCGTGTGCTCTTGCCTGACTACGACATTACCATACGGATATTAACAATATGTCCAGATCTCATGATGTGTATGCTGAAGAAGGTTTGACTTCCGTTTGCAATTCCCTTCTCAGCTGTGATCTCCGGACCTTCAAGCAGCGGGAAGACTGTCTTTGTGAAAAAATTATTATGTAATGCGGATAAGGTGATCAATGTAAAAATTGAAAACATTGTTTTTTTATATAGTTGCTAGCAACCTTTGTATAATGAACTCTCTGCATTGTTTGATATTAAATTTATCAAGGTATGCAAAATCGTTAACGGATGAAAATTTATTACCACCCGATAAGAAATCTATTTTAATTTGTGATGATTTGATGGAAGTAGCCTATTCGAACGACGAACTCACACGAGCGTTCACGAAATATGTACACCATAAATCATTTTCCATTATATTGATAACTCAGAATCTGTTTTTTCAAGGTAAAACCAGTAGAACTATTACGTTGAACACGTTGAATATATTATTTTGTACAAGAGTCCGAGAGATGCGATGCAAATAATGGTTTTAGGACGTCAGATTTTTCCCGGCAACACTAAATATTTCATGGAATGTTATCAGGACGCGACCAATCAACCTTTTGGATTCCTAATGATTGACTTTAAAGCTAAAACGCCTGAGCGTTTTCGTCTCAGATCGGGTTTGTTTTCAGATCATCAGGTGGTGTACGTACAGAAAAATAAGAAAAATGAGTGATAGGCTTTGTAAAAACCTACCTCTTTTAAAATTACTATATAAGGCTTCGACGAACCAACGACGTGTTATTTTGCAATCGGCGTCAGATCAGTTGATTCTAACCTTATGCGAAATAGCTCTTAATGTACTCCGTGGAACCATACCTCTAAACAACGCACAATTCCGAAGATTAAAAAAGAGAAAAGAGGAAATCAAATACGCTGCAAGTAAAAAGATAAACGTTGAAAGAAAAAAACGCATGATTAATCAAAGAGGCGGTTTTCTACTCCCTCTGTTAAGCGTGGCCATCCCGTTTATCACCAGTTTAATAACCTCCAGACAACAATAGAAATGGAATATGCTGAAAAGCATTATGTAATTCCTCAGAATCAGATGAATAAATTGAGAGCTGGCAATCCACGTGAGACAATTCAAGAGGTTGTGGAGAACAATTTGGACGTGGCTATAAGAAACATATTACAGAGGTCTGATTTAGATTCGTACGGGAAAGCTAAACTTTATTCCAGCGTCTTACAGAGATTTTTAACGATAGTAAAACAGGGTGATTTGGCAAGTGACACTTTAACTCTTACACTACCGAACCCGGACGGAGACGGTAGTGGTACAACTGTTAACGCGCCCACCCCAGCGTCTAATAACGTTGTAGACGTACAAGATGAAATCGTCGATGAAATCTTACACAATGTACCGCAAAGGAGTTTGAAAAATGTCAAATTCATCTTGAATAAAATGTCTAATGCCAAACATTTGTCTACATGGACAAATACTGGAGAATTTGTTTTTAAAGGACGTGTAATTAATGGATCACACATGCTGGACTTGGTTAAAAGTATAACTGCACCTCATACGATCCGTGATGAATATAGACCTCGAGGTTGGAGTGAATTTCTGGATGCTTTTGCTGTTTTAAATATACCCTTTTCAACCGTAACCAACCCACAAGTTAAACGCGTTATCGAGGGTCTCAAAGGGAAATCAATCACACAGACCCACCAGATGTCGCCAGAGATACCAACCCCTTTGAAAAAACGGAGAGGTAAAAGGCTCGTGGCTACGTCACATCTTATCACCCCTGTCGGAAACGCATTTAATTCACCGACTCTTGATACCAATGCATGGTTATCTTTTTAATATCGTTTGTAAACATGTTGTAAAATTTGAAATGTTTGAAAGATTTGTATTAACGTGCGTGTTGTTAATAAATAAATAAAAAATGTCTGATTGTTTATTGTCTTTTATTTATACATTGAGACTTTTTGTGATTACAATACCTTTTATTAAACACACATTATAGCCTTGTTCTAGTCGCATTACAACGATTTACATATTTGCACACACTGAATACAATTAAAGGTATCACAGAGAGGCGGTTTCAATCTCTTTACAAATCGAACGACCATGCTATCATTTTTAATCAGATCATCGTAATACTTTTTAACAATATCATCATAAATATGTCCTTTTGACATGTGATACAGAAAAAACACACAATGCTGTCCACAAGTGTCACGGTACACGGGGATCCAGGAACGAGGAGACGAGGATTCTGACAAACGAGGTATTTAATGAGACAAACGGAGGAGAGACAGGAACACAGGTAAGGACATCTACGGCTTGGACACATGACATTAACAATAATCCACAAGTAACATGGGGCAGAACAGACTAGATATAGGGAGACATGACTGGAAACACCTGGGACATAATCAAGATACAGACGGAGACTAATTAACTAATAATGGGGAACAGGACGGATCAAATATGGGTGAGGAGACAAAGGCAGAGGAAGACAAAGTTCGACAATACCCCCTTCCAATAGGCGCCCCCGCGCACGACATCGAAAGGGAGGGGTGGGCACCTGGAGGCCTCAAGGACCTGGAGATCGGACAGGTGACCTCCAGGGCGGTGCCCGCCCGGGACCCACGGGCGGATCCGGGACTCAGGCGGCCACGGCGGATCAGGCGGCCATGGCGGATCCGGGATTCCGCGGCCATGGCGGATCCGGGGATTCCGCGCCACGGCGGATCAGGCGGCCATGGCGGATCCGGGATTCTGGCGGCCATGGCGGATCAGGCGGCCACGGAAGGTCCGGGAACTGAGGAGGCCATGGCGGAGCGGGTGCTCGGGCGGCCATGGAGGAGCGGGTGCTCGGGTGGCCATGGAGGGTAGCCCCAAAATTTTCATGGGGAAGCTCCCATCCCAGGGGGCGCTCAGGAGCCGTGGAAGGCGAGCTGGACAGGGCCAGCGGAGGGAATGGTGAGCTGGACGGGGCCAGCAGGGGCTCAGGAGAGCTGGACGGAACCAGCAGGGGCTCTGGAGAGCTGGACGGAGCCAGCAGGGGCTCTGGAGAGCTGGACGGGACCAGCAGGGGCTCTGGAGAGCTGGACGGGACCAGCAGGGGCTCTGGAGAGCTGGACGGGACCAGCGTGGGCCAGCGTGGGCGCCGGGTGCCGCTGACTCGGGCGCCGGAAAAGCTGGACGGAACCAGCGGGGAAATTGAAGCGCACTTACGAGGAGCCGGCACTGGAGGGCGCTGTCGAGGTGCAGGCACTGGAGGGCACTGGCGTGGTGCAGGCACTGGAGGGCACTGGCGTGGTGCAGGCACTGGAGGGCACTGGCGTGGTGCAGGCACTGGAGGGCACTGGCGTGGTGCAGGCACTGGAGGGCACTGGGCGTGGTGCAGGCACTGGAGGGCACTGGCGTGGTGCGGGCACTGGAGGGCGCTGGCGAGGTGCGGGCACTGGAGGGCGCTGGCGAGGTGCGGGCACTGGAGGGCGCTGGCGAGGTGCGGGCACTGGAGGGCGCTGGCAGGTGCAGGCACTGGAGGGCACTGGCGTGGTGCAGGCACTGGAGGGCACCGGCGTGGTGCAGGCACCGGAGGGCACCGGCGTGGTGCAGGCACCGGAGGGCACCGGCGTGGTGCAGGCACCGGAGGGCACTGGCGTGGTGCAGGCACCGGAGGGCACTGGCGAGGTGCAGGCACTGGAGGGCACTGGCGTGGTGCAGGCACTGGAGGGCACTGGCGAGGTGCAGGCACTGGAGGGCGAGCCTCGGAGCAGGCACTGGAGGGCGCTGGCGAGGTGCAGGCACTGAGGGCGCTGGCGAGGTGCAGGCACTGGAGGGCACTGGCGAGGTGCAGGCACTGGAGGGCGAGCCTCGGAGCAGGCACGGGAGGGCGCAGTCTCGAGCAGGCACCGGAGGGCGCTGTCGGGAGCAGCCACTGGATCTCGGCGGCGCTCGGGAAGCGCTGGCTCGGCGGCGCTGGAAGCGCTGGTTCTCGGCGGCGCTGGGAAGCGCGTTGCTCGCGGCGCTGAAGCGCGCTCGCGGCGGCGCTGGAAGCGCGGCTCGCGCGGCGCTGAAGCGCGGTTTCGCGGGCGGCGCCGGGAACCAGCAGAGACGAAGACGAGCTGGGCGGGACCAGCGAAGAAGAGCTTGGCAGAACCAGCGAAGACGAAGAAGAGCTCGGGGGCCAGCGGAGACACTCGTGGGCTGGTTTCGACTGGGACCGGTAACTTCCCAGACACCGGTAGATCCCTCTCTCAACACAATCCTGTGGTGTCTGGGAGATCCATAGGGCGCTGGTACTTTGCCCCGAGCCGAAATAGATGGAGGATTGCCGCGTCGTGGAGCTCCGTCCACAAGCGAGCCCGCAGAATTTCGCGAACTCCACAAAGGAGAGATTCCGCCCGGATAAGGGCGAGAACGCCGCGGCGAATTCCATCGTCGTTTTAGGGTGGATTATTCTGTCACGGTACACGGGGATCCAGGAACGAGGAGACGAGGATTCTGACAAACGAGGTATTTAATGAGACAAACGGAGGAGAGACAGGAACACAGGTAAGGACATCTACGGCTTGGACACATGACATTAACAATAATCCACAAGTAACATGGGGCAGAACAGACTAGATATAGGGAGACATGACTGGAAACACCTGGGACATAATCAAGATACAGACGGAGACTAATTAACTAATAATGGGGAACAGGACGGATCAAATATGGGTGAGGAGACAAAGGCAGAGGAAGACAAAGTCTGACAACAAGTATCTGATGTGAAATCTTGAACCTGTTTTTTAGAGTATTCCACACTTGTAGAATTGCTTTTTAAAAAATCACACAGGTTCTTCGGAAAACGTGGATCTGTAGGAGCTCCCCCAAAGCTGTCGAAAAAACAACTAACGCCATCGCTGTTTATGTAGACGGCCACCCAGTGCTGCCCCGGTTCTGTGGATGGGTCGGTGTTAAAAATAACCATGGCCGGTAAATTCTTTAATGGAGTTTTAGGCAGGTAATCGCATGGAAGAACACCCAAAAAATATGTGTTATATGTAATTTTATCCATAACACCCGTTAGTTGGACTGTATTCATCTCAGTAATAATCGACCAACACCTGTCTTCGATTGGATATTTCAATGATCGAATCAAAAATAGCGTATACGATAATGGTTATGGACCTTGTGAGAGGTTGTCTGAAACGGGCTTCTAATCTAATATTCGACCGTGTTAACGATACGTGATTCGAACAATCTTCGCCGGGTGATAAATTAAACCCGTAGAGAGTATAGCCGTTGAGAAAATCCTGCCGATCTATTGCCAGAGCCTGATTTTTGAGATGTCTTCCGGTAGATAATACGAGCTGATAAAAGTCCTCACGGCACATCCGCTCTCATATTCCGTTGAAACGGTTTGGAAGGGATTTGAACTCCATCACGATATAAAGCCAGAAATTCCAGATTAAAATGTTTAAAGGCAAAGGGTTTTTATCGTAAGCCCTGAAAAAGCTGCATTTTCTGTCATTGCCAAAATGATAGATTTTGGTAAGGTCCCAAGAAAAGATTTTCTTGATTAGACACGCGAGATCCTGGTGGGATCGAGAAATTTTTTAGACACACGCGTTCTATGGGATATTTCGCTGTGGTTGATAGAAGAGCCTGCGCGTGTCCTAGCCGAACACCCGGTGAAACCGACACTTTTTTCACAAAAAGAGAAGCGGATACTATATTGAGTTTATAAGCTATAGCATCATCACGCATCAGACAGAACTCGTCTTTACCCCTCGTCATTCGTATTTTTATATCCACACCGTTCAACATTAATTTTTCTTGAAAGAAAATGTCACTATGAATGGGGGCTAATAATTCTACGACATTGCTAGCGGTTGTAAACGCCGCTCGCTTCATTAACCCTACGTTTGGCCCCGCGGGGTCTGTGGCATCCATGTGACCCGCCGTGTCTCTGTAAAACAAGCCTGCCGAAAACACGCTTTCGAGCGTGTCTCTACCGAAATTGATCAGAGCTTCGATCAAACATCTATAAGGGTACGTGCTGGAGCTCTGTGTTATCAGACGGTCGCCTAGAGAAACATCCACCTGGGAGAAAATACAAGCCCCAGGGTAGTTTATTAATCCGACAGGTGCACCATCCGCTATATCACCTCCGTCCGGTCTGGTTATTTTGATCCTGGTGTACATCAAGGTATTATTTAGATCGATGTAATCTTCGCCCGTCCCCGCAATAAAAAAATTCTATCGGCGATTTAATCCGTTATTGCTGATAGAGGAGGTATTTCGACATGTATTTTTTCAATAGACGTCTGGGTCATAGGCACTGTAAATAAATCTAGTTCAGATTTAATACATTCCTCCGACATATTGTGGAATAGAGCCATGGTTTAGAAAATAGTATTCAGATGTCTTTTGACACGGAAGATTTTCTTTACACGTTTCTTTACACGTCTCGTACGGGAACGTTGTGAGCGTTTTGCGACCGTGCGTCTCTTACTAGTACGTTTAACTTTCTTCACACGGCCACTCCCCCTACGTATTCGCGCGCCGGGCGGTTTAAAAGAACCGCGTGACATAACCATTAATCCTTTACCGTTTTGACCATGGTTGCTGTCAGCGTCGTTATAAGATCTTGATAGGGCACTGGTTACAACATCACTAGCTATGTTTCTCGCTGCGGTTTTTAGATGCGGCTTTACTATACTAAAACCTCTTTTCAACAGAGGTAGTGCGGTTCTGAAAAGCGCTTTGAAAATGCCTCCTATTCCACCCCATACATAACAGGACCACCGGCATAGCCAGGTAACCCATTACCGCTTGGGTACGGTAGTATGCAACGTAGCGTTCGGGGTCCATGATCGTGTGATAGTTTGTTAAAACCTATTTCACAGGTCTGAAGTGTAGTTTGGCCACAACTTTACCGTAAGTGAAACGGACGTGTTTGTTCTGATCGCTTTGACTTCGATGCAAATGTCCGTAATATTAGATTTATTCACGAATGCGGCTTATCAAACCTGACACTGACGAAGTCGTTAGATGCTCCTCTCTATATGTACAGTTCTCAGTAGTGGCACATACGAATCACCGACTGATTGATATTCGATCATGTCTGTGTATATGTACATGCTATAAACGCACCTCTTATATCGGCCTGGTGAGGCGTGCGTCACGACAGGTGCGTCCACCAGAATGGTCTTTACGACTTTGATTTACAGACCCTAGAGGAACTCCAGGTTTTAAACCTAAAATAATGGCTAATTTTCCGTGAAATATCAGAGATGTATTCAACGGTGCTTTAAGATATGTCCTGTTTTTGACGTGATCGTAACCAATGGTCACTCTAGGAGGTAGATTTGTATTTATTTCTCTAACCAGAAACAGTACATCCTCGTAATATCCTGGTTTTAATGCATTGCATACTTTAGATATGTTTTAAGGTTTTTTCTTTAATATACATAATCACACCCTCGACCTCTTTGGGGTATTTCTCATCATATCCCAGTATAGAGGGTCCGTGTTGATAATAAATGTTGCATCCTCATCGTAAACGTGTACCAGGTATTCGGATAATGAAATTCGATCAAACCCACTTCCCACGGTCCCTTGAGATTAATGTTCCTGGCGAGTCTTGTTTTGTAATTAGAAATACGATTGTCAGGGTATATGTTCATCGATGCGTTGCAGGGTAGCTTAACGTAAAACCCTCCTTCACCCATGTTGTAGATTTTTCACGAATGATGGTTATGATAGACTCGTCACTTTAAGGGATTCTGTATGTCCAAGATATCCCGCTCTGGCAACCATGACGAGAATTTGGGAGGCCACCACGCCATTTCACAAGACAGAGCATTTGTTTTCCTCTCTTTTTTCGATCTAAAATCTTTTCTATTTTAAATGTCTTATCTTGATTTACTATAATCTTTTGTAGTTCTTTTTCATAAAAACATCCATCGATAATATCCCCATCGTAGTCTTGCAACCTGTACACCGGAGGGTTTCGTGGCACGCAGGCCGCTATTGTGAAAAACTCTTCCGTGTAATTCTGTTCATAGCCCTTAGAAAAGACGTTTCTGACTTTAGACACCCTAACCACATCGCCTATTTTATATCTAAAAGGAGGCACGTCTTTAGACATCCTTCCGTACAGATTATTAAACACATCCGCTTCGTTTTCTTTATGTACATCCAGTGGTCGCATTTTAATACTTTTGTGATAACTAGCGTTATATCCATCTATAAGATCTTGTAAGATATCGTAATAACGTTTTGAGTTGACAGCCGTTAAAACCGTGAGGATCTGTCACCGAAGAGTCCTATTAAAACGCCTATTACAGATGCCTTGACGCCACTCGCTGTAGCAAAATGATGTATGTTATACTTTTCATCAGTTGCTGAAAGTGTTTGTTAAAAATTCGGTGCCCTTATCAGTCTGTAATTTTTGTGGCACTCGGTTTTCTTTGAGTATGGAATCGAATGCTTGACCTCCTTTCCTGTCTTATTCTTCAGCGGACGAGCCCAAGCATACTTACTGAAAACGTCTATACAAGTCAGTAAAAATTTTATATTATCGTTTTCTTTCGAATGTGCAGACATGTCGACCAGATCTGCTTGAAACTGCACATCTTTCCCGTACACCACTACTCTATTACGTTTGTATTTGACAGGTGCAGTTCTGTGTAATGTATAGGCGTCCTGAGCTGCTAACCAGTCCGTCACGTCTTTATCCTTCAGAGTTACTCCGTATTGCTGTAACACACCTTGTTTTAAACGTTCTTTACCTCCCAAAGATCCTGGATCTGCAGGGTTGTAGTATACATTTTTCATTAAATCAGACATGTTACTCTGATGTTTTTCAGAAAATAATGACCACTATGTTAGTGTCGAAGGTTTTATTTACAATGGCTGTAAAACACTGAATACGATTGGTCACACAACATCTAGACACTGTAGGAATTTCACACACATTACAATATTTTTCTCAATCACATAATCAACTAATACATCAATAATTTTAAGCACATCCGTCGATTTGTTTCTTGCCTGTATCATCACACATACATCGGTTACATAAGTACAAAGACATAAAATGTTACCTATTTTAAGACTTTCTTCAGTTTCAGACAAAAAGTTCAATAATGTTTTTAACCACAGTCTGTGTTTCACAACCCTTTACGACACCTTGATTTGTCATAACACTCCACTCAGTCGACATACCCCGTACAACAGACATTAGATTTTTTAATTTCATTAAACGTTTATTACCGCCATCATCATCATCATTGATAATCTTATATAATAAATGCATTATTTCGCTCTTAATTTGATCTTTAATTAAGAATTTTGTCAGACAATTGCAGAGATTCCATGACTCTTCACTTTTAGACAGAATCTGCAGGTTCGCTTTCCTTCCAGCTGTCAACAGCGTCGTATACAGCTTGTTCACAGGTTTCATCCACAAGCTTCGTTCTGAGTTCAGCCAATCCGCCCACAATAAACATTTCATCTCTGAGCTCGCACAGAACAGCGCCGACAACCCCTGAATCCTTTGAGGTGCGGCGATAAACCAAACAGTTTCAAGGTTCGGGCCAGAATGAGTTTTAGAGATGGTTTACACACTTTAGCTCGCAGTTCTTCAAAATAGCCGAGAAAATAGTATGCAGGGGCCTCAGAGACAGGAATGTTGCGCTTATGGCGATGATCGACTTCGCAGCCGTAACAATTTTTCTTCAGATGTCTGTCCACGAGATGTTCCAGAATGATACCGACAACTGATTTAATGATTTTATGACCCGTCACACGATGCACCCGTCGACCGCATCCGAGACACCCTCGTACCTGCTGTATCAGTCGGGTCAGTTGGAGAGGTTTTGTACTTTGCCAAGAATGCAAGATTATGATATACAAGTTCTGTACAAATTTTGTCCAGCCATGCGTTGTCCGTGGCGAGCCAGTAGCGGTTACGCCATCATCGCATACAAGACTAGGACTCGCTGAGGTATTTTCTTGGGACATGTTGCCGACGTTAACGGTCGCTGTTTATATCCCTCTGGGAGTCCTGGCTTCTGTATTTAATGATTATAGAATGTAGGCGGAGCCACGTGAACGCCTCTCCGACTGGTCACACAGCATATTAGGACTACAAAACTATTTTTAAAAGAAGGATTTGCATTTATGCATTTAGCAGACACTTTTATCCAAAAAACTACTTGCATTCAAGCTTTGAATGGTGAAATGTTTTAGGTGAATGATGTTGAATGGGTTAATTAATTAAGACATGTAAAAGACTTTAAAATAACAACTGCTAACATATGACGGTTTAATTCCTTTAAATTTCCGCTTTGGTCCCTCCTCCTCCGGATCTTGGGGGTGGGACGTAGGCGTGGTCTGGCCCCTGCGGCGTTCGTAGCTCATTTCGAGTTTGGTCGATGTAGCGTACGGACCTCTCCACGGAGCTCTCCACGGACACACAGTCTCTCGTTTAACTTACCGTTCAGATAAGTTATGATCTTTTAACAAACGTCTCTGAGATTACCTTTCTTTTTAGATCGATGGTAAATGTATGAACCTTTTTTACCCGTTTTTCCTGTCTATTTACATTGATTTCGTATTTTTCTTTAACTCTGTCGAACTAACTGCTTTTGAATTACAATATTACTAGGTTTTAACAAACGCGTCTGAGATTAACGTTACCTTATTTTTGGCTATATGTGCTTATTTTTCCCTAGTTTTAACCTCTTTCCTTGTAACCTTCTGTCTATTTACTTTGTCTTTAACTCTGTCGAACTAACCGCTTTTGAATTACAATATCACTAGGTTTTAACAAATGCGTCTGACTCGTGTTTATTTATTTTCTCATTTGTAAGATAAGACTAAACCTGGATTTTTATTTGTTTTCTTACACTCCATTTTACCTATTTTTAAACAACACTTTCCGGAAAAAATAGATGTTGTTCATTTTACGTGTATATACGGTGCCTTCACATGTATGTGTATGAAAAAACTTGAATAAAACGACCTTTCTTTCTATTTTACACAGTTTCACAATTTATTGTTTAAACACACAAAACATGTCACAACACCCCCTGTATCAGATAACCCACGTGGTCTAAAACCCACGTGGTCTAAAATCCCACGTGGGGAAAAACTTAGACGCAAGGGTGGGGGCTATACAAACAGGTGTCTGGTTTTGGGGGATATTTTATGAGGGTAATAAATCACTTTTATGTGACACAAAGCGCCCAACTTTCTCTCTGACAAAGCCTTTCAAGGAAACTAAATATAAATAAGAATGGTGGATATTTAGGCCAAAGTGGGTGAAGATAAAAAATCTTTGTCATTATTTTATCTTTGTTATGAAAAAATAAGAACAAAGATACACATTACAACTAATATACAAACAGTGATTAATTATCAGGTACAATAGGCATATTTAGTAGGAGCATTCAAAAAATGGAATGAACAATTAATACAAATAAAACACTATAGATTGATTCCTATTAAAGTAACTGTATTGTTTTTTTCAGTCAAGAGAAGCGAGTTATGTTTTTCTCATGGTTTTGTTGTTTTAAACATTAAAGAATAACACAAGATAATCGGCTGATTTTGGGCTGATTTCTCCCGTTCTGACAATCCTCGGTAATGTCCCGATTATCTCGGTGGAGCTAAAGATTATCTTATCAGATTTTCCTGAGGTGTGAGGTGTGTTAAGAGTGACTGAATCCGCTCGGAAGAACGTCGGAGGCGTCCCGATCAGAAATCCTGCTGTGTGTGTGTGTGAGGAGGGGGGCACCGAGGATAAACATGCGTTTGAGCTGCAGATTATCACGAGAAATGAAACCATATCCAATCAGAAATCCAGCTGACAGAAGACAGAAGCATAACAAACACAGTCATGGAGCAGCACAAAAGCATTTGGACACTATCATCACGGGAGAGATTATTATTATTATTTTCTATAATTGAATTGACTGTAATTTATATATTTCCCCTGGCTTAATGTTTTGTTTTTTGGTTATTTTCAAGATCTTTGTATATTGTTAATATAAAAGCTATATCTAGTTTTGTTGTTATAATCGGTTTAGAGCTATAACTGTTTATTTTTTGTTTATGTTCAATAATCTAGGATTGTTTTGTCCTCATGTTTGTGGTCTCTCATTTTGAAGATCTTATAAGATTTAAACATATTTGAGTGTGTACCCAGCATAAGTGAGCATGGTTTAAATAGTGATGAACTAATGAGTAAATGACCTACAGCTGATGCTAATCAGAACAGAAAAGACAGAGAGAGTGCCATCAAGTGGACAGTCTAAGACACAACAACTACACACTGTGACATAAACAAGGAATTTCAGATGGAAATATTATAATGCATTTTAACTTTGGTTACATTATTTATGAAAACATATAATGCATTACAACATACATAATGAACACCTTTAAAATGCATTATACAGAAAGTGTTATCAACATATCTAACAATGTAGTGGTGTTACTTTTATATAATTTGTGTGGTGTTACTTTTATATAATTTAATTTTGACTTGAATTTTTTTTTTTTTATTTTTTTTTTTTTATTCTTTGCACTGTCCACTGAGCGGACCTGATTTGACCTACATTTCACTTTTGATTATACCCTGTATAATTTATCATGTGACAAATAAAGAAACCTTGAACCTTGAACCTTGAGTGAGAAAAATGAAGTTAAGCAGTTTATTTTTCTGACACCTTCGGCTGTATATATATATATTTATTTATTTATTTATACCATAAACTCAATTCATTTTATTAATTTTCTAAGAAAACAGGACTCCTTTTGTCATTTTGCTTTACGAGTAAATGCATCTTGATTTAAGAAGCTTTTATGTATAAAATGCATTATATATGCATTTGTAATATATAATGCATTATACAAATATGTATTGCATTAATTATGCATCTTATAATGCATTGTATTACCTCATGAATTATTGTAACCAGTTATAATAAAAAATATGATGTGTTAAAAATATGACAAGCAACTAATTTCAGATGTCGGCAAATATTATAATGTATTCAGACTTTGTTTAAAATTATTTATGAAATTACATAATGCATTACAACATACATTCTGATGCAGATTTTTTATAGCATAGATTCACTTAATTTTGATCAGCTTTCTTAGAAAACAAAACTTCTTCAATCATTTTGCTTTTCAATAAATGTATCTTGATTTAAGTGTTTGGATATTTTACTGGAAAACAAGCCAAAGAAGAAAATCACAGTATTTTGTATTTTTTGATGCAGATAAACAACAATCTAAAATAAAATTCAATTAAAATCTGTCTTCTATCATTCATGTCATTTGAAGACTGATGAGTTTATAATGAGAATCTGTTTGAAATCATTGTTCAAGCAACAGTTTAACTCCTAATAATGAATTGTAAGGCCCGGCTCGATCGACCCAATGACGGCAGTCGTTCAGCGGGTGAAGGCCTTTTGCGTATTACTGTCTTTCCTTTTTCACGACACAACAAGATTAAATGGAACACTTTTTCTTATAGATTTTATCTCGTTATTTCATCTGACTCCATAAATGAAAAGGTTTTAATGATATCTGTGCATCATTAAAATATGAACGAATGATTGATCATTCTTTTCAGCTCTTTTTAATACTTTATCCGCTCAGATGTAGGGAAACTATATCGCTTAGAGGCCCTGTTTTTCACAGGTCTCACGGACACAATCTCGTCAGGCCCGGTCATCAATCAGAGGTAATTATGGTTATGTATCTAAGATTTGCCGTTAATGCACACGTACACAATCAGAGACATGGATAACCCCTTGGAGCCCCCTCAGAACTTCAGTTCAATCGTTTACTTCAGTAAAGGTTTCTTGGCCACTATTAGATATGTTAGCAGATCAATGTACCACACTTGTAATAGCTTTGGATTGGTCAAGTACTTGTTTAAAGTAACATTAAATCAAAAGTCAGAGGTATAGGCGTGCCGAGTTTAGTCTGACCAGGCGGCATTCGCCGTCCCTAAACGGAATTATTTACCCGCCTCTGCATCCAAGTAGACTTGAAATGATGCCGGATATTAGCCGTCGCTAAAACTGGACGCAGGCTTGCGGAAATATACGAATCCACTGATCTGTTAGGGAGAAAGCAATCTTAGAGGCAGTCAGAATAGAATCAAAGCGTTACAGTTTATTGACCAGGTAATCGAGCAATAATTCAAAACTCCAATGTTACAAGAATAGAATCATCAGTTAACCATAACATAACAATAATTCAGGAATTGAAGAATTTGTAGAAATTACTACCTGGCAATGAAAATTACACACAGCAATTGTGTGGGCAGTCAACCTACAGACTCCTAGAACTTTGTGTCACGTTTCCTTATAAACCCAGATAATTCAATAAGCCCACCAAATGGTGGTATCTTGTTATTATAATTAGAATTTAGAATTTGCAACCAAATGGCTTCTTGGTATCCTGTGGCAGAGAATACTTATTTACATACAGGAGGTGGTTTGAATAGAAGATCAGGGGGAGGGCACACTTTTAAGTTGTACACTACACTTCTCATACTTTAGAACTTCTTTTAGCTTTTCATTATGATTGGGAGAATGAGACCATTTTACCAGGCGCACTGAGACATTTCAAATGATATCAAACATGTATAGTTACTTTTTTGTACATACATTACATTGCATGGGTTTTCAGTGAGTTCTAGGTGAGGAGGAGAGGGGGGAAATGAGACCGTAAGTACAGGGTGTGAACTACACTGTGTGTTGCGTCTCGGATGCTGCTGTTACATATGCAAGAGATAGTTTTGTTGATTCTCAGGAGGGCCTTTTGTCCTCTCGAGGGGGCAGACATACTGGCACCAGGTTTACAGTTCCTCCCTTTGGCACTGTTTTGGGCCACTCACAGGGTCTCCTGCAGTGTCACATCAGTCGTTGCAAGGTGGGCAGTTTTAAGGGGCTGAGGGTTAGGATAGTGTTGGTGGATGCTTTTACTGATCTGATGAGGTGTCGGAAATAGCAACATTGGAATAGCGTGAAGGAGAAGATGAGTGCGCTTCCAACTGCGCAACCTCGAAGTACCCAGTCCCACCAGGTATATGCAGTCTGTGCCGATCGGGTAGATGAGCTAGACAGAATCTGTGCAGTCTTTCGCGCCAAGTTTGTCTCCACTTGCGCTTGAGAAAGGTGGTACTCTGTTTGGAGGATGACGTTCTGTACCAGGTCCATCGTGTCGATCAAGGCTTGTGTTCCGTGTTCATAAAAGGTGTCGTCCCACCATGGGGAGACCTCTGCGTCCTTTGGCATCCTTCCGAGGATGTCGATCTGGCCCATAGAAAAGTCCTCTGTCACTTCCAAGCAAAATGAGTGATCAGCAGGACAGGTCAGTCCTCCATATGTGAACGAATTCATCTCACTGATGACACACCACTGTGTATGAGACACCTGAATAGCATTTGAATGGCCATGCAAAGATTCAACATTTATGAGTTTGCTATCATTGGGAGTGTAGAATATCAAGGACCGAATAATTGGCAAATCAAGATTCGATCGAAGCATGGTTGAAACATGAGAAGCCGAATTCCACAAGACAACAGCAGGAAGTCATAAATCAGAACCCTAGCGCCAGCCCGTCTGAATACAGCCTGCAAAACCAAAGGAACACTTAATGATAATTCCAATGCAGGAATTCGGTAATACATTTGAGGAATAAATATTGATGGACAAAGAGATGCAACATGTGACCATTACATGTAAATCTGTGATAGAAATCACAGCTACAGACTGTAAAATCATCTTAAAGGACTTTCATGCTCATGGTTAATGAAACTAATCATTTCTATGCATAACTGCATATTATGTATGTGACCCACAATTTGGAATATCCTTGTTTTAATCATTGTGTTTATCGTGCTTTTAATTAGTATTGACTAGCTAAGCCTTAAGGGTTAATGTCATGTTTAGTATGTATGAGCGTGATAATTCCAGCTTTGAACATTTCTTTTAATTGATTTCCTGTCAAATGCATCATATTCTGGTTATAGAAACCACATCCAAAAGGATACTTGCAAGAGAATGTAAAATTCGGGCAATGTGACTGGCCATGACATGTTAATTTATTAAGTGGGTGGAGCTACAAAGCGGCACCCAGAGTCAGATGGGATCTAATTGGTCAAGACAACCATTGGGAGGTCCCTAAAGGCCGAGAATAAATACTAGGACACGCTCTTGAATCGCTCTTAACTTCTCTCGCTGTTGAATGCTCTAGCCAGTTGCTACCATGATGAGAAGAAAAGCCACCTAGTCTTTACATCCTTTTATTCTTTTACTTTTGTTTATTTTCTTTCCGTTGAGTTCGTGTGCTAAGTTACGCGTTTGCCAGCGGAAACCAGCCCAAAACTCTGCAGGGCCAGTCACGAGCCAACGCCCACTTCAACGACTCCTGAACTCTTAGCCAATCAGCGACTTGAGAAACCCTTTCCGCAAAGACGGAGGACAAAGGGAAATCTTTAAACACAAAGCTGCAAGTACAAACCCCAGACTTTACTGTAACTGGTGTAATATTGAAAATAGATTTTAGCCTCATTGAAAAGTCAATGCAGTGTTAAATCAGTGATTGATGATTGTTCAGGTTTATGCAATTGCACATATTGCTGTAAACGTGGGATATCAAATTCTCATTCTCTTAATCTAATCCTTTCCTCACTTTCTCTCTTTCTGCAACGTGAATGTGTGAATGCTTGTGTTCATGTGTAGATTAGTTTACATGTCTTAGCATTATATAAATAAAGTCTTGTTTATATTGAAAGAGAAATATCTTGTGTTTTGTGCTCATAAGTTAATGCCTTAATCTGTCGATTTTGTTACTGTGCTATTTAATAGTGTTTTTCACTATATTTTGGGATTTTAATATCCAGTGCAGAGTTTGTTATACGGCTTGTTCAGTGAATCGCCGTGAAACAGTGAGTCTGTTCAAATTCCCTATAAAATCATTAATGATTCCCTTTGAGCTAAATTGACCTGTTTCCCTTATAACAATATATATATTATATGTTATCATTACAGGAGAGAAAGGTTGTAATGTGTTACATGTACAGACAACATAATTGTGAGTTTCATGACAACAAGTGCGACTGGTAAATAAGGTCTCAGTACCCTTCAGCGTCATATATCCAGTGAGGTGATCCCATTTAATTACCTGATCTTTAACTACCATGCCAATGGATCGAATATTAGTGGAATTTGGATAAACTTGATCTGGGTGGATTAAAGGAAAAGTGGCAAAAAATCCAACGCAACCAATACATTCGTTTCCAGTATACATCATAATTGTGGATAATAATTCTGAATACTTTACATTTTTCTTTTTTTCCGAAGAGAACCATCTATGTAAATCTAAAACCTCAGTTAAATCGTTCAAAACATGTCTCGGGGTCTTGTGAAGACGAAGATCTAAAATTTCCTGTCTTGTTGCAGTGAATAAATCTTGTGCATATGATCTGCAGGCTAAGTCACGTTCGATGGTACGGGTCTGATTGAACAATGTGTGGCTGATCGTTAGAAGCGCCTGCGCCTCGGAACGAACCACTTTGATAATATTATCATTGCTATTGGTGATGTGTTGGAAACCAGTGGCCATCTGATCTGTCAACCATGTGGAGAATTGAGATTGTTTGGTTATTTTATAAGTGTTGGCTGCTGAATTAATTGATCCGAACAGGCCGGCTATACTGCTGAGCAGGTCTCGCTTTGAGCGAGCAGGTGGAATTTGTTGGACAAGTCTGTCTTTGTAATCAGAAATTAAATCATCGATTCGTGACTGTAGCCATGCATACGACTCATCATTAGTATTACAATGTTTTGTATAGGCAGAGAGTATATTGGAAATGTTATAAGTTACATGTGTCATTACCAAATTTACATCATGTAATAAAGTCTTGTTGATGTTTCCTCTAATCAGTCCACCAGGAGGAATTGAGTGCAATTCTGGACACTTTTTGGGTTTAGTGTATCCACAGGTGGTCAAATTAAAACAATACTTATCAGTCCATGAACAGTTGTGTGGATTGGTGAAATTGTCTATGCTATCGAACATTCCCCGACACAATACATTCCTTCCTTTCGGTTGGTCCAGACAAAAGTTTTTGGTTTTGGCTCATTAGGTGTGTCTGACGTGAGATCGTACATTAGCTCAGTGAATCTCATATGTGTGTCATTATGTGTTTCTGTATGTGTGCACCTATATGTTGCAGGTTCCAAATTTTTACATAGTAGCACAATTTTGGGTCTATGCCATTGTTTTGTTTTCGTGTAGTGTGTACATGTTACCTATTGTGTCACCTGGATCTCTATTTTAAGTTGATACCAGGCAGTGAGGTTGTGCATGAATTTTGGTGCTCGAGTGTGTCCTGAAATGTTTCTTGTAGGTGGGTGGGTGTTACCTGAACTACAACAAATTTGTGGTGTGCAATTTGGATCCGGTACTAATCCGGGAGGCCATGTAACCGTCTCTTTTGGTGCGACTGTGATTTTTGTGTGGATGGCCCTTGGAGTATTTCCACACCCACCTCCCACATTTCAGGTTGTGTGTGAGTGAAATCCTTTGGCCCAGTCTGATGCGTGGGCCCAGACACTTTCCTTTCATCTGGTCTCCATGGGATCGCTGCAGTCGACCTGGAAGGCAAGAGGAGAAGACAGTGACAGTTATTTATTTATTCTGAGTACTTTTGAATGATTTGCACTGAGACATGTGGTACCATCGCAGTTTCCCTTTCACAGTTGTGGCCACACAGCTGTTTCATATAACTTTAACTTCATATGGGCCATGCCATCGGGTGTGAATGCACCTTGCTTCACAAAAACGCTACCATTACCATGTCTCCTTCTGAGAATTTCACCTCAGAGGTTGGGTTGAATTGTGTATCATTCGTTAAGTCTGATTGCTGTTGTTTCAGAGCAGCGCGTGCATGTAGCACTTCCAACCTCTCTCGTAATTGCTTGAGCACAGACTGTTGAGTTGCAACCACGAGGGCCCCAGGTCTGCTGGGGCAATTTCTGGGTCTATGGGCAGCTTCATGACTCTTCCAGTCATGAGTTCGAATGGACTGATACCTGTGGCTTTTGAAGGAGTTGCCCGCGGTATTGTTAGGACTGTGGGTAGGGCATCAATCCATTGGTTTTGTGTTGTGCTACCTGTTTCGATATGCTTTCTTTTATTGTGCGGTTGGCACGTTCCACCATGCCTGAGCTTTACGGTCGATCACGGTATGTGAAACCTTTGTTTGATGTTCAGCATCTGGCATATTTGTTTCATCACCTGACCTGTGAAGTGTGTGCCTGGTCAGATTCAATTTGGATTGGTGCTCCCCAGAGTGGGAGGATTTGGTTCGCTACTACTCGTGCCACTGTGTTTGCACTGTTATTATGGTGGGAATCGCTTACCCATTTGGAATATGTGTCAATTATCACAAGGCAATAACGATACCCCCTTTGGCACTAGGTAGTGGGCCTATGAAATCAATTGGAGTAACTCCCAAGGTCCCTTGGGTGGCTCTGGTCTACACAGTTTGTATGCGGCCAGGCTTGCCTTGGTTAATGGTGGCACATACGATGCATGTGTCACACCATCTTTGAATGTCTGATGCCATTTGTGGCCACCAGAAGTTCTTTTGGATCAGCTGTTGTGTTTTGGGAGCTGATACGTGTGCATAATCGTGGTACAACTTTATCACTGGTTTCTGGAGGGCTTCTGGAACAATGTATTTATCGTCTCTTAAAATCATGCCTTCAGTGACCTTGACTAGTTGGTCCTGCTGCAGGTGCGGTGTCAGCTCTCCATCAGAACTCCACAGTTCTTGTTGGTACTGTTTCAAGTCAATAGGAATAGTTTGAATCGCACTCACGGCAGGAACAACCGGTCTGTCAGGCTTCCATTCATCTCCCTTTGTGCTGCTAATTTGGCTAATTGATCTGCGATGTTGTTGTTTTTCTCGTTTTCATCTGGATTTTTGATGATGTGCGCGCACTTTAACGACGGAGAGTGAGGAATCGCGTGCTCTAATCTCCTGCCAAATCGAAGTTATGATGTTAAAATGTTTGATCGGCGTTCCGGCAGACGTGAGGAATTTTCTCAACTGCCACTGTGCCATGAAATCATGGACTGTACCAAATGCGTATCGACTATCTGTGTATACACACAGCGGCTCGTGATGTGATCTGATTGCTTCAAGTAATGCAATAAGTTCAGCTTCTTGCAGATGTGTTTTCGGATAGTTTGATTAGCAATTGGTTATTGTCTGAATTGGGAGAGTGAGGAGCCCACACCGCACATCCTGTATGGAATTTGCCATCATGCCAGTACCGGGAGCCATCAATGTACACCTGTGTCTGATTTGGAAGTTCTTGGTCATGAACTGGGCTCTGTGCTTCCTGTTTCGTTTGGCATGTGTGTGGGTGGCCCTCAACATCTCCCAATAAATGAGGCAATATTCGGTCGTTAACAGTTGTGATGTCACGCGCTTGTATGTCTGCTAGCCATCTTGCTAACCTTGAGGCGACACACCTTTATTCGCCCTGCAACAGCATTTGTACTGGCGTGTGCACTGTATGCATACTGGATAGGTTGAAAACCTACAATTGGTTCAGTTGCTGTCAGCATCCAGTGAACCGCCAGTACGCGTGCTGAGTGCATGGGTCGAATCCTTGTTCGATTGTGGATTTTTCGGCTGTAATATGCGATTGGACGCAATTTTCCCCATGATCTTGAGCTAAAACGCCACTTAGTGTGTTTTCGTTCGCGTCCACTTGTAAGTGGAAGGATTTTTTGGGGTTGGGCAGACCGAGCGCGGGAGCACAGCACAAGTTTTATTTTAGACTCGTAAAAGCTTTATCGTGCTCCTCTGTCCATTCGAGGACGTCAGAGGGTTTTGATTTTCCTTTTAAGAGGAATATAATGGCGTGACGACGTTTGCAAAGTCTGGTATGAAATCTCTTAAGTAGTTTGCTGTTCCCATCACTTTCTGTAATGAGTTTAGCGTGTGCGGTCGGGGCAATTCAGCGATGCATTTCCGCCTATCATCTGTTAATGCTCGATAGCTTTATGTCGTGTAACAAGTACTGAACCTCGGTTTGAGCAATTTGGGCTTTTTCTTTGTTCAATTTGAAGCCAGCTTTACCGAGTGTTAACAGCACTTCGTCAACGAGCAGCAAATGATCATCAAGTGATCCCTCGGTCGCGATAAGTATATCGTCAACGTAATGAATCACGTTTCCGGTCCCTGTCAGTGGATTTAGTGTGTCTTCTAATGCTCTGTGAAAAATCGCAGGACTGTTATGGAGGCCTTGTGGCATTCGTTCCCAAGTGTACTGGATTTGATTCACAGTGAAGGCCAATTTCCACTGATCGGTGCGTTTGATTGGGATGGACCAGAAACCGTTCTTTATGTCGAGCACCGTAAACCAAGTCGCTTGTGTTGAAATTTGTGATAATAACGTCGATGGATTTGCCACTATAGGTGTAGCCTTGGGCAACACTTTGTTCAGACGCTGATAATAAATACAAAGACGCCATTTACCGTTCGATTTTGGTACTGGTAAGCATGGAGAATTTGTGGTCGAACTACATCGTCGGACTATACCTCTGGTTTCAAGTTGGTGTACAATTTCATGAACGGCTGACTCTGCCTCTGGTTTGATGCGGTATTGTTTTTGGGGAGGGGCTCCCCTTCAATACACACACAACAAAGTCAATGAGGCCGCAGTCATGTTCATGTGTAGCCCAAATGCTATCATGTTTGTTTACCATCTGTTGAATAGGATCTGGTGTGGATATGGACATAACGCTCGTTATTTTTTGGTAGGCACTTTTTACAGTTTTTCTGTTTTGAGCTCAATTTGCTTTTCAAAGCAGTGAATTACAAAGCCATACTTTCGCATTATGTCCATTCCCAGCACAGTCCCTTCACTGTTGTTAGGTAAATACCAGAGAGGATTCTTCCAATACTGTCACGCCTAAATCAAGTTGAACTGGCTGTGTTTTTGTCGCATCATTATCGTATCGCGATGCCTTGGATCGGAATCGTTTCGTTGGTTAAAGGTAATGGAATGTCTGTACAGGAGCACGCTGCGCCAGAATCAATAAGTATGTTGGCTAACTGGGCTCCTAAATTAGCCCTTATTTTATTCGGTTTCCACTCTTAATTATGCTCCCTATGGCAATGGAGGCCACGTATCCCTATTGGTGATGGTAATTTTCAGTCGTTCCGTTCGCGTTGTGGGGCCATTTTGGCGTTTGTTTTTTAAACTCATTCATGAAGTTCTTACGAATTGTTTCAACAGCTCAGAGTCGTCGCTAGAGGGCGTTTTGGTAATGCTTCGCTTGTTCTTTTAAATCTTTTCTCTTCTTTGACAATCTCGCATTACATGGTTGGTCTTTCTGCAATAATGGCATATCATTTTATTTGGAGATCTTTGGCTAAATTTATCTGTGCTGTTCCTTCTGTTAACCATTGTGACGCAACGCTGCGGTTTTAATCGCCATCTGTTTTCTATTCTTGAACCCCAGTCTACTATTGCTCTGAACGTGTTTTCGGGTCGACGCCATTTGATAATGCCTTTTGAATGGGGATGTCGGCATTGTTTTTAACAAGCTGCAGTAACGCCGTCATGGTTGCGGTCTGCATTTTCAAGGCCTGAGTGTTCTCTGTATGTTACCCATAACCGTTCAGCGTCGTTTCAAATGACTCATTACCTGCTTGTTTGATTTCTAATATTTTGCTCCAATCTGCATGTGACAGTCCCCTCATGTCTAATAATGCCTGTTTTAGGACGTTCAGAAATCCTTCGCCGGTTTCGTCATTTACTCTGTTCATTATGTTGCCGGATTTCATTTCTGTGTTTAGTTTCGGTCTGAGCTCCTCAGGGATATAGTGAGAAGAGCTATTTGCCATACGTCTCTAATCTCTAGTTTGTAAACATTAGCCTGTAGCATCAATGCTTCCCAGTAGGTTGAAATGGCCCTTTCTCGGCATAATTCCTACGACTTGTTTGTGTCTAGAGCATTCTTCGCATTTTAACGGGCGGCTGATTGTTGTGATTTCATCATCCGCATTTGTCATGGTTTTTAACACTGCGATTTTAACTGCTTTCTTTGGCGAGTCGCTTGATTTTGTTCGAGTTCTTTATCGGGCTTCGCAGGCTCGTCTTTTTGGCCACAGGCTCACAAGAGCTCGATTACGAGTTTCTCTGTGTGGCCTAATGTTACACGCTAACGCAGTATCATCATCTTCGCTTTCAGTTTGAGTCTCTAACTCGGTTTCATCCAGTGCTGCTTGTTTAACTGCGGCAACTGGAAAACCTGTTTTATCGCAACAATCTTTGAGCGCAGATATGTAATTACTATATGTAATTAGTTTCCCTTGAACGTGATCAACTTTTGTGGCCATTTCTTGGCGTTGTCTAGCCCACCCCTGTTGCTCGTATGCAAACACTTGACTTGTTTTCTTAACTTTTGTAATTTGTCAGATCGCACTCTTTCGATTTCTTTGATATTTGTTATTGTTTTTCGTTTTCGGTTATGGTCGCGAGGTCGTTCTACAAATAAACAATTGCAGCGGAATTTTCTTGTATTTTGATTTTGATTTTAGTTTCGCACCCTCGGCAGCATACCAGGATATTATTTCGTTGTTGTTCCACTTCAAATTGAATCCCTTGTCGCTTAACCGAACAAGGAGTTTTTGTAATTGCAGTCCTAAAATCTCCATTATCTCCTCATCTACTCTACTGCTGTGCTTTCCCTGAAAAGACATGTTGTTTCTCGTCTAATTCTTATCACCACCGGGTTTTTCGGTTCCGGTCTCAAAAGTGGGTATTCCGACCCGTACTACAAATGTGTCTATATAGTGTAAACAATATTTCCCTCAACTTCTACAAGGCAAAAAAATACACTTACCACAGCAGCTGGATATTGATGAGAAGGAGATCAAACCTCATGTCCCAAGGAGAGTTCAAGTTGAATGTCGCGGCTGGAATGACGTTCTTGTCTGTGCGAGATCACGCCGGGGTCACCACTGTAAGGCCCGGCTCGACGACCCAATGATGGCAGTCGCTCAGCGGGTGAAGGCCTTTTGCGTATTACATTGTCTTTCCTTTTCACGACACAACAAGATTAAATGGAACACTTTTCTTATAGATTTTATCTCGTTATTTCATCTGACTCCATAAATGAAAAGGTTTTAATGATATCTGTGCATCATTAAAATATGAACGAATGATTGATCATTCTTTTCAGCTCTTTTAATACTTTATCCGCTCAGATGTAGGGAAACTATATCGCTTAGAGGCCCTGTTTTCACAGGTCTCACGGACACAATCTCGTCAGGCCCGGTCATCAATCAGAGGTAAATTATGGTTATGTATCTAAGATTTGCCGTTAATTCACACGTACACAATCAGAGACATCGAATAACCCCTTGGAGCCCCTCAGAACTTTAGTTCAATCGTTTACTTCAGTAAAGGTTTCTTGGCCACTATTAGATATGTTAGCAGATCAATGTACCACACTTGTAATAGCTTTGGATTGGTCAAGTACTTGTTTAAAGTAACATTAAATCAAAAGTCAGAGGTATAGGCGTGCGAGTTTAGTCTGACCAGACGGCATTCGCCGTCCCTAAACGGAATTATTTACCCGCCTCTGCATCCAAGTAGACTTGAAATGATGCCGGATATTAGCCGTCGCTAAAACTGACGAGGCTTATGGAAATATACAATCCACTAATCTAATAGGGAGAAAGCAATCTTAGAGGCAGTCAGAATAGAATCAAACGTTACAGTTTATTGACCAGGTAATCGAAGCAATAATTCAAAACTCCAATGTTACAAGAATAGAATCATCAGTTAACCATAACATAACAATAATTCAGGAATTGAAGAATTTGTAGAAATTACTACCTGGCAATGAAAATTACACACAGCAATTGTGTGGGCAGTCAACCCTACAGAACTTTGTGTCACATTTCCTTATAAACCCAGATAATTCAATAAGCCCACCAAATGGTGGTATCTTGTTATTATAATTAGACTTTAGAATTTGCAACCAAATGGCTTCTTGGTATCCTGTGGCAGAGAATACTTATTTACATACAGGAGGTGGTTTGAATAGAAGATCAGGGGAGGCACACTTTTAAGTTGTACACTACACTTCTCATACTTTAGAACTTCTTTTAGCTTTTCATTATGATTGGGAGAATGAGACCATTTTACCAGGCGCACTGAGACATTTCAAATGATATCAAACATGTATAGTTACTTTTTTTGTACATACATTACATTGCATGGGTTTTCAGTGAGTTCTAGGTGAGGAGGAGAGGGGGGAAGAAAAGGGAAGATGATGAGACCGTAAGTACAGGGTGTGAACTACACTGTGTGTTGCGTCTCGGATGCTGCTGTTACATATGCAAGAGATAGTTTTTGTTGATTCTCAGGAGGGCCTTTTGTCCTCTTGGGGGGGGCAGACATACTGGCACCAGGCTTACAGAACACATAATAATCTTGCAGATCTCTGATTCTCCGTCTTGAAATGATGACCGAATGTTTAATAATAGAAGTTATTAATGGAAAATATTGTTTATCCCATCGAATATCTGCAAAAATGAGGGCTGTATCTCATATTAACTCTTTTTATTGGTCTCTTTATAGTTAATTTCACATGATTGTTTTCATTTCCGGCAGTCTTGTGCTGATCTGGTGTGTTTTTGGGATGCTTTTGACCTGAAAAGTTGAGTTTTGTTGAACAGACGAATATCTGCAAGGCTTTAGAGATGGTGGAAAGTCTGATCTTCATTAAAAGCTTTTAGAAATCATTGCATTGGCTCGCCCGGATCAAGCGTCCGTGTTCTGCTTAAACTACATGATCAGATGCTTCCTCGAGCATAGTACACTGTGTGTACTGAGTATTCTGCACATTGTCTTTCTCGATAAGTCTGTAAGTAATATGTAAACTGTCTGGAGCACGCTCTCAAGAATTTCACTCACCAAGGCACATGTGCTGTGGTGATGTGACAATAAAAGTGATTTGATTTGATTTTGATTTATTTTATATAAAATAAAATAAAAATAGTATACTAAATTATCTTTACTGCACAATTCTATAACTTTTTATACTTTCTTATTTTTTAATGTTTTCACTTCATCAATAATCTGCTATGTGTCTTCTTTAAAAGAGACCAATCTTAGGTCTGTATTCCAAAGTGTTCAGGAATTACTGCCATGTTGTGACAAGCATTGATTAACAAGTGTTGTGTTTTCAGTGAATTTATACCCCAAAGAAGTGACATTCAAATAAAAACGGGGTTGTCACGGGGCGTAACAAACGAGGACTCGTCACAGTAGGAGCCAATCAATGATCCTGAGGAACCTGGACTGACGTCTGAATACTGAGAGTCCTACAATAAAACACACAGACAGTCACATATGAGTATGAGACATTACTGCTGTCACATCACATCAGCAGATCCAGTTCAGAAATACACAGTATATTCATATTACAGCCAGAGATATGAATGAACAACTGATCATAGATTAATAACAGTGATGATCAACAACTCTCTCTTTATCATTTACACACAGAGACACTGGAAGAGATGAACATATTCATATATTCATAGATCATCACTGAATTAAACAGAGTTTAATGTACTGGGACTAAAGTGAAGCTGAATTATTATCTTATATTCTCCAATTACACACATATGAGGCCTGTTACATACTTTTAAAATATTTAAATAATAATATACTCACAATAGTATATTGTCTCCAGTTTATAATGTGGATCATCTTTCAGATCAGAGAGTAACTTCACTCCTGATTCTATTTTATTCCCAGACAGATTCAGTTCTCTCAGGTGTGATGGGTTTGATCTCAGAGCTGAAGCCAGAGCAGCACAACCTTCATCTGTGACGCCACAATCACTCAACCTGTAGAGAACAATGACACAATGTGAATTGTAGTTCAAGTGTCTGTAGTTTGTTATTGACTCTGGTCTCAGAGCAGGAGAGGAGATATAATGACAAGCATTGCCACAAACTGCTGCTGATAGAATGAGATTTATGCATGTTGATGCTCAATGGTGCTGTTTGAAACTGTCATGTGCTTCAGGACTGAACAGACACACAGAGCTGAATGTGAGATATTGTTTCATAGTGATATAAGGATGGATCTGTCTGGAGAAACAGTCACTTGCTCCTCTAATAAACACCTACAGGAGGACATTTGCTTCACAGGAGCCACGTGTTCCTCATTACATCTCATTTATTAACTCTTGTGATCAAACACATCATTGTGTCATGTTTGGCAGATTATAAACTGAACAGAAATCACTAAATCACACTTTAATATCTGAACATTCAGGTTAAATCTGTATGACATCTGTGAAAACACAACGAGCTCATGGGATTTCAGAAAAGTGGAGAATAAGAGGAAAATAAACTCTTACACAGAGATGAACAGGTGAAGGAGTATTAATCAAACTAGCAGAAGAAACTGAAGCTCCAGTAAATGTTTGGTGGATCAAAAACAGGAGCAAGAGCTCATGTAATGTGATGAAGATGAATAAAATGAACTTTATCTTCAGTCATTTATGATCAGATTTAGTGTCTAGTCAGAATTTACATTAAAGGACACATCTTACTGAAGACAAAGACATGAGACTATCAGAGAGATGATCTTACCACAGTTTCTCCAGTTTACAGTCAGGATCCTTCAGTACAGCACAGAGACGCTTCACACCTAAATCTCCTATTTTATTCCCAGACAGATCCAGTTCTCTCAGGTGTGATGGGTTTGATCTCAGAGCTGAAGCCAGAGCAGCACAACCTTCATCTGTGACGCCACAATCATTCAACCTGTAGAGAACAATGACACACTCTTCACTCTCTCAGATCAGATCAGTTTAGCTGAGAATACATTAATAAAGAGAAAGAACAAATCAATGTGTGATGCATCATTGGACTGAGATTTAAAATGTCACAGAACAAAAACATGAGCCTCATTTAAGAAAGATAAATAATATTACTTTGTTGCACAATGTCAGTGGTTTAAAGGGGTCATGAACTGAGAAATCGAAATTCTCTTGATCTTTTGACATAAGAGGACAATGTACAATAAAAACATCCTGTAAGTTTCAGAACTCAAAACTTTGTCGTTTTATATTATATATAAACAGATTATATTGAAGACAGAACAGCTTGTTAAATTTTCTACTCTATGATGTAATAGTGTGGATAAGCTCCAACCTCCGCAGAAGATTGACATCGCTGCCTGTTTAGCCCTGCCCACCGATTCACACATAAAGTGTTTATGAGAGAGAGACAAACATGCAGGTCTATGTAGAAACCAAATCATAAAGATGCTCTGAAGACAAGAAGATGCTGTTCAGTGCCAAGCTGTGGAAAAAAACAGTCTTTGCATTGCCTTCTTTCTGATCCCAATGTTAGGAAAGAATGAAGGAACTTTATTTTTAATGAAGATCCAGACCGCGTCAGTAAGAAATCTGTCTTTTGTTCAATTCATTTTACCGCGGATTCATTTACAAACAAGGCACAATTTAACGGGATTTTCAAAAAGATTGAAACTAAAAGAGAATGTTGTGCCGACTTATTTTTTTTAAAGTGTCGTGACATGTGGCCAAGTATGGTAACCCATCAAGTCAAGTCAAAGTTTATTTCTATAGCACGTTTAAAAACAACAGAGTTGCACCAAAGTGCTGTACAACAAATACAATACAACAAAAACAGTTTATAATAAAAAAAAAAAAAAAATAATAATAATAATAATATAAAATACAATTAAATTAAATTAAATCTAAGCCAAGTTGGCAACAAAGCCTTCAGCGGGAATTATTCAAAAGCCAGGGAGAACAAATAAGATTTAAGAGCAGACTTAAAACTAGCTAGTGAAGGAGCGAGTCTCACATTTACAGATAGACTATTCCAAAGTTTCGGGGCTGCAGCTGAAAAAGCCCGGCCACCCTTGGTTTTGCAGCGACAACGTGGGACCGTTAAAAGAAACTGATTACTGGACCTAAGAGCTCTTTGAGGAGAGTAAGCAATCAGAAGGTCACTGATATATTTTGGTGCAAGGCCGGCTAACGCCTTGTACACATAAACAGCTATTTTAAAATAAAAATCAAGATGAGGTTTCTTTAGCAGAGGATGGACTTTAGCATGTTTAAAACTAGCAGGTACAACTCCACTTTCCAAAGAGTTATTAATGATAGCTGTTACAGCCGGGCTCAAGGTTGCAAACACTTCCTTAAATAGACGAGCTGGAATGATATCAGACTCACAGGTGGACAATTTAACCTTAGAAACAATACCAACTAGCTGTACAGGGGAAATGGGGTGAAAGCAGGTTAACAACTGTGTAGGTGAACAGCTCAATGGAGGATCAAATATGGATGGCTTAATAGAAGCTCTGATATCCCGTACTTTGTTGTCAAAATTTTTTAAAAAGTTCTCACAGGTCTCCCGAGATGGATCAAGAGATGGGGCAGGTACGGGATTTAGTACCAAATCAAAAGTCTTAAACAGCATCCTCGGTCGATTCACATTTTCAGTAATACGTTTAGAAAGGAATTCAAACTTAGCCTCTTTGACTGATTTTTGATAACTAGCTAAACATGCCCTTAAACACTGATATGAGACTTGGAGTTTGTCCCTTTTCCATTTTCGCTCTGCCTTACGACACTCCTGTCTGAGAGCACGGGTGTTAGCATCTAACCAAGGCTGAGAAATGTTGTTTCTCTTCGCTTTCCTAGGCTTAAGGGGAGCAACAGAATCAATAGAAATGGAACAGGAATTAGTAAAAACCTGCAACATCTCTTCCGTGTTTAATTTGTCGAAAGAGGCGGCATCTGCAAAGTTTGCTAGATAGTGCTCTGAAAATAAACTGGCAGTAAGTGGCTGAATAAAACGAGAGTAGCTAACAGGCTGAGAGCAAGTAGGAGTGGTGGAAACACAGACAGATTCAAACACAATTGGCAAATGGTCTGAAAAGGCAGCATCAATCACTCTCAAATTTGTTATTGGGAAGCCATACGACAACAACAAATCTAATGTGTGACCCAAATTGTGAGTAGGGCTAGACACAAATTGTGACAGATTCATAGAATCAAAAAGGAGTAAAAACTCTTTCACCAAGGGTTTGGATGGACAACAGAGGTGAATATTAAAATCTCCTAGAATCAACAATCTATCACAATGAGACACGATATCAGCAAGAAACTCTGAGAATTGTTGAATAAAATCTTTGTTGTATTTTGGAGGTCTGTAAACCAGTGCACATAACACTGGGCCCCCTATATCGATTCTCATTAACTGTACCTCAAAGCTGGAGTACACATCAGTATGCAATTTTTTGTTTTTAAAATTGCTTTTAAAAACAGTAGCAACACCACCGCCGTGACCAGTATGCCTTGGAGTGCTAAAAAATTCACAGTCCGGAGGAGCAAGTTCACCAAGAGATAAAAATCATTCTGTTGCAGCCATGTCTCAGTCACAAATAAAAATCAAGCGACTTTGTAATGAAAAGTCATTTAACATAAATGATTTGTTTGATAAAGACCTCGCTGTGACAAGGCCATCTTCACCTGTCTGTGACACAGCATTTACAGCATTTGACGATGATAACTTAATTGAACAGAGATTTAGTGGATTTACAGACCGACTCATCTTTGATAATGAACGACGTGATGAAATTAATACTGGGATACTGTTCCGAAGGCGAACTGCGGCTTACAAATACTGCGACAAGATCCTCGTGGACATATCGAGGACGCGCAGAATTTCCAAAGAAGCACAGGATTTAAAAATGTCCGTGGGAAGAGGATATGAACAGTTCAGTTTATGCAAATCCAAGGATGAATAAAAAAAAGTCATAACTACCCAAGTATAATAATCAACATCCGAGACAACAATGTAGGGAGAACTAAAAGCAGTAGCACATATGCACCATACCAGAGCAGTGAGTAAGAGAAACTTCATCCTTGCAAAATACCACAGTCAGCACTGACTAGGCACGATTCGAGCCTCACCGCACCCAGCAGCACACCAGCCAGCCGAGAGCAGTATCCAGGGCTGTAGCGAAATCGAACCTCACCGCACCCAGCGGTACACCAGCCAACCGAGAGCAGTAGATCCCGAGCCGTCGCACGTCGAACCCCACCGCAACCAGCGGCACACCAACCAACCGAGAGCAGTATCCAGGGCGTCAGTCGAACCTTACTGCACCCAGAGGCACACCAACCAACCGAGAGCAGTATCCAGGGCCGTCGTCGAACCTTACCGCACTCCAGTGACACACCAACCAACCGAGAGCAGTATCCAGGGCCGTCGCGCGTCGAACCCCACCGCAACCAACGGTACACCAGACAGCCGAGAGCAGTATCCAAGGCCGTCACAAGTCGAACCTCACCGCATCCAGCGGCACAGCATCCAGCCAAAAGCGGTAGATCCCGAGCCGCCGTGCGTCGAACCTCATGAGCCCCGTCTTGAGACCATCCACCGCAAACGCCAGAACTCACATAAAGTAGTTATATGAGTATTTTGAGGAAAGGAAGAGCAGGCAAACACTTCAAACTTGTAAGTAGATCCAAATATATCGTTAAAATGTTAAAATGCTTAAATAATTAGCCCGGGAGCAGCGGCAGTCAGACATGCCACGTTCACTCAAGCCGGAAGCCGGAACTCTCCGATACAGAGTATACACTACTGTCCAACCCATACTCGGAATTAGTGCTCTGCAGCCATTTTTTTTCAGCCATTATTTTTTTATCTTGCTGCGACGCCTGGGGAGCAGTTGAAGGTTCGGTTTCCCCCACTTACAAACCCTGCAGGACCTGAGACTCGAACTCGCAAACTTTGGGTTACGAGTCCGACTCTCTAACCATTACACCGTGTCCACACGACGCAACAGCGCGATGCCACAGAATTAATCAAATATCACAGCCAATCAGAAGCGTGAGTGGGCAGGCTCTTTCTCTCTGGAAGCTATCTGCACTTGCAATGAAATTGATACGTTTATAATCTAATTCATAAATATTAAAGCTTTTTAACTAAATTAAATGTACATACTGAGTAACTGATAGCATCTTTGTCATGGAATACACTCGTAGGTTCGCAGTGAGTTCACAGTTTTAACAGACATCTTTGTTTTAATTTATTTTCAAGATCTGAGGTAAACTGTCTGTTGTTGCTTTCAGTATGGCTATAAGGTAAAAAATAATTATATTTAAACTCATATTAGACACGTTTAACTTTGAATAAAGCACATAACCACCTGAGATTATCTACTGTCATATAGTTTGTATGTTGTTGTTTCAGCCGCGACGTCGCGGAAATAGAAACCGTTTCTAAATTAGAAATTTCGCGTGTCGCGGCTAGTTAGGACAGAAACTCTGATTAACATGGAAAAGATAGATTTTATCGCATGTCGTGCCGCATGTAGTTAGGACACGTTGTTAGGCCATGACTTCCCCATTGGATGCAATGTATGTTTTGTCTCTTCAGATCGTTTGATGTGTATCGTTTGATAGGCAGTTATTTATGTGTTTTTGATCTAAATCACAGCATTGTACATCTGTGAAGGAAGTAAGGTGCGTTCACACCAGACGCGAATTAAGCGAATAAATCGCGCTATTCGCACGTAGTTGGACGCTTGAACATTTTGAGTTACTCGCTTTATTCGCGCGTGAAATTCGCTTCATTCGCGCGTGAAATTCACTACACAACAGACGCGAATTCGCGTCATGGAAGGGGCTTCTGCCAGGCAGCTCCAATCTCATTGCAAAATTTTTTCCTGTTTTTGTAAAAGTACGAAGTAGTATCGTACAGCTCCGGCGGGTACCCACATACAACCACGATTAATTTGTCCTCCATTGATGTTTCGGATTGTCTGCCTCCGCTCGTAATCGTGTCACTGCTAGAGTACACTCCTGATTGGTTAACGTGGCGCGAATATCCACCAAAGTTCAGATTTGTCAACTCGCCCAAAGGCTCAATTCGTGCCGCGTAATTCGCGTGAATAGCGCCACAGGATTGTCTATCGCGTCTTTGCATTGACTTAACATGTAAATAATTCACGCGTAACGCTTCATTCGCGTCTGGTGTGAACGCACCTGTAGACTGTCAAACACACAACTATTAGCCAATCACAGCAGGGGGGGCGTTTACTTCTGAGTCTACAATCCTCGACGTCTATTCAAACAGAGCGTTCTGATGAGGGGGTCAAAACAGGACAGAAAATAGTTAATTACTTCTAAATTATGTGTTTGATGTAAAAATCATGACAACATTATAAGTGCACCTCAGAGAACAGTACAAAATAATAAACAGAGGCAGTTCATGACCCCTTTAAAAAGTACAATTACTTAAATTCCTTTTTTTGCAAAGACATTTTTAATTATTGATAAAACCAAACAATGTATTTATTTGACACTTCTCTGTCTCTGAATCTAACAGTGTCACTGATCTGATATAAAACACATAAAATACTGAACACTAAACTCTGAACAACATCTGCAGTACTGAAGATTTATGAGCTTTTAACTTTGATTTTCTTAATGTTTTAACAGTGAAGTGATTGTTGTCTGTGATACTTACTGAACTGATCTGGATTCTTTAATCACAGGCAGCAGCTTCTGAAGAACTTTCATATTTTCAGGCGTATTCATTCCTTTTACAAATTTATCAAGATTAAATTCATTCAGTTCCTCCTCTGATGACAACAACACAAAAACTACAGCTGACCACTGAGATGAAGAGAGTTTGGCTTCCTTTATTCTTCCATATTTCAGATACTGTTGTACTTCCTCCATTAGTGAACGATCACCCAGTTCATTCAGACAGTGGAACAGATTGATGGATTTCTCTGGAGAGTCAATGGTCCCGATCTTCTTCTTGATGTACTCAACTGATTTCTCATTACTGTCAGATCTGCTTCTTTTCAGTGTCATTATTTGTTGAAGAAGAATCTGATGAGACTTTACTGACAAACCCAGAAGGAACCGCAGGAAAAGATCCAGATGTCCATTTTTACTCTGTAGAGCCTCATCCACAGCTCTCCGATGCAGCTCATATAATGAAACATGTTCTGATGAATTAAGTTGAAACCTGTCCTGAACTTTAGACAACAAACTCTGATCAAACACATTTATGTTGTGGTTTGTACAGGAGAGGTGCACATATAGAGCTGCTAGATGTTCCTGAATGCTCAGATGAACAAAGCAGAAGACTTTCCCCTGATACAAGCCAAACTCCTCTCTGAAGATCTGAGAGCACAATCCTGAGTACACTGATGCTTCTGTCACATCAATGCCACACTCTCTCAGGTCTTCCTCATAGAAGATCAGGTTTCCTTTCACAAGCTGCTGAAAAGCCACTTTCCCCAGTTTGAGGATCATGTCTTCATCGGTCTCCTTCTTCTCATAGTCCTTCTCATGTTTGATGTTGGTCTGAAGGATCAGGAAGTGTGTGTACATTTGAGTGAGAGTCTTGGGAATCTCTCCACTCTCTGCTCGACTCAACATCTTCTCCAGAACAGCGGCTGAGATCCAGCAGAACACTGGGATGTGGCACATGATGTAGAGGCTCCTTGATGACTTCAGGTGTGAGATGATTGTATCGGCCAGACTCTGATCACTGATTCTCTTCCTGAAGTATTCCTGCTTCTGTGGCTCATTGAAGCCTCGTACCTCTGTCACTCGATGGACACACTTGGAGGGGACGAGATCAGCTGCTGCTGGTCTGGAGGTGATCCAGATGAGAGCAGAGGGAAGCAGATTCCCCACAATGAGGTTCATCAGCAGCACGTCCACTGAGGCTGATTCACTTACATCACACAACCTCACATCACTCTGAAAATCCAGAGACAGACGACACTCATCCAGACCATCAAAGATGAACAACACTTTATATTCATCACTGGATATTTCCATTTCTCTAGTTTCAGGGAAAAAGAAATGAAGAAGATCTGAAAGACTGAGTGTTTTGTCCTTCATCAGGTTGATTTCTCTGAAAGGCAGTGGAAATATGAGCTGGACGTCTGATTCTCTTTCCTTCAGCCCAGTCCAGGATCAACTTCTGCACAGAGACTGTTTTTCCAATGCCAGCGACTCCTTTGTCAGCACAGTTCTGATGTCTTTGTCTTGTCCAGGTAAAGGTCTAAAGATGTCATTGCATTTGATGGCTGTGTCCTCTGTTGCTGCTCTCCTGGATTGTGTCTCAATCTGTCTCACCTCATGTTCATTACTGATCTCTCCACTCTCACTCTCTGTGATGTAGAGCTCTGTGTAGATCTCATTCAGGAGTGTTGGGTTTCCTTGCGTCGCTGTTCCCTCATACAGACGACCAAACTTCTTCAGCAGATTTGATCTAAACCTGTTGAGGACTTCATGCCTGGAAAATTAAAATACTGCATTATTAAATAAGACATGAATGAAGATCTGAAAGTGTCTTTTATGTATTCCTGCATCAGATTGATTTCTCTTTACAGAAATATTAGACCTGAGATCAGTCTGATTCTCTTTCCCTTCAGCCCAGTAATCTATCTTCTGCACAGAGACTCCTCATAGACACACAGCTGAACTCTGCTTCAGATCTCTTCTGATGAACTGTCTTGTGAGGTAAAGGATCTAAAGTCAATCCTTTGCATTATCATATTTGTCCTCTGTATATCTCTCATATATGTGTCTCAATCTGTCTCAAAAATGTTCACTTCATGATCTTTTATTTAAGCTCTCTGTGATGTACAAAATATGTGTAGATCTCATTCAGGAGTGTTGGGTTTCCAAGTGCTGTTCCTCAAACAGACGCAAACTTCTTCAGCAGATTTGATCTAAACCTGTTAAAGAGGACTTCATGCCTGGAAAATTAAAATACTGCATTATTAAATAAACTCGTGGAGCAGACATGTCTATAATACTATTCTGTATCATAATTAAATAATCTTTTACAGAAATATTAGACCTGAGATCAGTCTTTGTATCTTCACTCTTATAATCTATTGGTTGATTCATAGACGCGTCACTCCTCATAGACACACAGCTGAACTCTGCTTCTGATCTCTTCTGATGAACTGAACTATAACAAAACAGATTTAATACTTTATGATGATAATAGCTTTCTTTTCAGGTCTTTATGTATTTTTATCACAAACACTCCACGAGGAGGCTTTTGAGCTTTTAAATAAAATATTACATTTATCTAAAACCTCCAGACACAAAAACACGGTGGAGACTCCATCTCCCATCATTGAAGGTGATTTAATACAGTGTTTATTGAAAGTACCTGCATCCTGGAGAAACATCTTCATCTGTGGATGTTTGTGTGTGATCCATGATGAAACAGAATCTGATCTCCAGCACTGACTCTGAATGGAAATGACAAACAAACACAATAATTCATCTGAACGGATCCTGAGAGAAACAGATCATGAGACTCAGATACACAATGTTAGTCGTGTGTTAACAAATGATCAAATAAACCACAGAAACACCAAACACCAATCAAACCATGCTCATCTGATTGAAAAAGAAAATATTAAAACATATAAAATACGTCGTTTAGAGGAAATATGAATGCGAAGTCACTGTAAAGCACCTGATCATCAGCACTCACCTTATTTACACAGATTCACAAAATCCACCGCCTTTCTATGAAGCAGCTACACGTAAATCATGACTTAGCTTTGATAAAGGTTCACATGAACACTGATATTCCGTATAGAATCGATTCTGACTGTTAACATGGAGAAACATCAACTCTGAACATTTACTTTCACTTTTAGTTACGAAAAACAAAGATGGCGTCACTTCACTCACCTGTAGTGTTTAAGGGAGCGTCTGTAAACTACAAACTACAAAACACACTTAACACAGACAGAGACAGAACAAATTAACTCAGGAAACATAGGAGTATAATACTAAATCAAACCAGTACTAATGGGCTCGTTAATGGACAACACATGAACTGAGAAAGACAGACAAGGGGCAAACTAAATAAAAGAACGTGGCAGCAGCTAAACATTTTATACATACATTTATACACTGAACATTTTAAAGGATCCCTTCCATCCAGGACATCGTTTGTTTGAAGTGTTGCCCTCTGGTAAACGTTTTAGGTCCATCAAATCACAGCCCAATAGACTTTAGAACAGTTTTTATCCCAGAGCTGAATGCTGTCAGAATGCACACACACACACACACACACATATACAAATGAGAAACACACCAATCTGATGGCACAGGTTAACACCCTCTGTATATCCTTGTGTGTGTCTATTTAGTATAAGTTTACTCTTCTATTATTCTGTTGTGTTTGTGTGTATATTCTGTTGCACTTACCTCTCTTTTATTGTTTGCAATATCAAGCTGCAATTTTCTGCCCATCGTGCAATTTTCTGTGCAATATCTGACTGTTCGTTTAGCTGTTACTGTTTATTATTTATTATTTAAATGAGATGTTTAGCTTGCACTCATTTATATGTGATTGCACTGTATGGATTGCTCTAATTTCGCTGTACTTTAGTATAGTGACAATACAATAATCTTGAATCTTGAAAAACATAATTCAATCAGGTAAAACTTTAAGCATAAAAGGTTCATGAGTTTAGGTTGACTTACAAACATTTGACATATTAATGCCTCCTTCACATGCTATTGGAATTACCCTATACAAGTTTCCTAATCAGAGATTGGACATGAACAGCCTCTCAAGTCGTATTTACATATACATTCACAACACACACACTCACACAGACATATGAAAAATGTTGAATAGGCTATCATTAATTTCAATGTGCAGCAGCTTTTTCCAGATAGTCTGTAAGAGCCATTATGTCTCCTGTAATTGTGTTTTGACCACTGGGTGGAGTGTGGGCCTTATTGAGTATATAGGTAGGCAAAGAGTAAGAAAGTCAGGTGTGTAATTAGAGGGAAGCACTACATTTTTTGACCGTGTCTGGAGGTAAATATGTGAAGGCATCCGATGGGATTTTTTGTGCATTGTGCAGAGGAAATGTGAGTTAAGATGACCTGTACAAGCTGTGTGATGAATAAATCTGATAAAGCAGTAGTATTTAGAGGACGATATTCTTGTTTGGATCTCACGCGTCAGAAACCACCCTACAGCACCTCAAGTGACAAAACAGCTATTTATGTCACTACATAGTCTAATGCTCTTGTCACATACCCTTACACCAACCCTTAAACGATTGAGATGATCGAACACCTGAGAAGAGACGATGACAACCCCTCCGAGGACCTCAGAGGAAGCCAACCATCAGCGATTATACTGACTTAACCAAAGTCTGCCATAAATGGAGGATCAGCACCTGGAGACCACCTCTATAGCCCCGACAGCCCTGAGAAACAGCCAGTGGAGTCTAGGACACATAGATGAGCCCCAGAGACAGACCTCCAGCGAGGACCTCGTCACCTAGACATCCATCGGGAAAGACCCTGGAACCAGTGGACCACTTACACTCTGACTTTGCTGCAGTTGGAACAAACTACTGATTCGTCTGGCTGAGAACTGGCCCCCGACTAACACTGGTTTTTCCCAAGGTTTTTCTATTCTGTCACCGATGGAGTTTCGTTCCTTGAGCTGTCGCCTCTGGCTTAGTTGGGGACACTTCATTTCCAGCACAATCATCGACTTGATTGCACAGATATTATTTAAACTGAACTAAGCTGGACAATGCCATTACTAAATTCAATAATGAAATGCATTCAGCTGATAATTGAGTGTTAAATCCTGTCATTTTACATTATTGACACAATTTGCCTATTTTGATATTGTGCAGTGCTTTGTTACAATTTGTATTGTTAAAAGCGCTATATAAATAAAGGTGACTTGACTTGACTTGACATAATTAAACATTCTCCGGGTACATTTCTTAATCAGAGTAATGACATTAACATTTGACTTCTACTCAACCAACAGCAAGAAGGCAGAAGCTCACAAAATAATGAAGAACATATGAAGAGGAGATGGCCACAACACCAAATATTGTAAGAATATTACAATCCAAAAGAATAACTGTTTCTTTTGTATTTGTAGAAAATGAAGATGACCAAATAAATTGTGAATCAATAGTATTTATTTAGCAAGTGGTGGTTACAGCATATATCATAATCAGAAAGAGCTTTATTGCCAAGTGTGTTTGCACACACAAGGAATTTATATTGGTGTTAGGAGCCTCCAGTGCAGAAGTCCAAACTTAGTGCTGACAACTAATATTTAAGGTAATAAAAACACTAATATGAAGAGACAGGGGTGACAGACAGGGGTGTGTTATGTATTGTTCAGGTGGGATATGGCCTGGGGGAAACCCTATTCTTGTGTCTGGTTGTTTTGATGCTATGTGATCTGTAGCGCTGGCCAGAGGGCAACAGTTCAAAGAGAGAGTGAGCGGGTGTGAGGGGTCCAGAGTGACTGTCTTTGCCCTTTTCCTCACTCTGGAGATATAAAGATCTTGGAGACTGGGCACAGGGGCACCGATCATCCTCTCAGCAGTCCTGACTGTTCGTTGTAGTCTTCTGATGTCTGCTTTGGTAGCTGAGCCAAACCAAACAGCTATAGATGAACAGAGAACAGACTCGATGATGGCAGAGTAGAACTGTTTCAGCAGATCCTGTGGCAGGTTAAACTTCCTCAGCAGGCAGATGAGATATATGACTCTTTTTTGACAATAGAGTCAATGTGATTGTCCCACTTCAGGTCCTGGGAGATGGTGGTTCCCAGGACACTGAATGACTCTACTTCAGCCACAGTGCTGTCCATGATGATGAGTGGGGGAGTGCAGGGGGATTCCTCCAGAAGTCTAATATCATCTCCACTGTGTTGAGCGTGTTGAGTTCCAAGTTGTTGTGACTGCACCAGACAGCCAGCTGCTCCACCTCCTGTCTGTAAGCAGTCTCATCTCCGTCCTTGATGAGGCTGATGACTTTAGTGTCGTCCGTAAACTTCAGGAGCTTAACAGAGGTGTCTTTAGATGTGCAGTCATTTGTGTAGAGGGAGAAGAGCAGTGGGAAGAGAACTCAACTCTGAGTCCTGTATGTGAGTTTGACAAGCCTCACTAGCTGCTGCCTGTCTGTCAGGGAGCTGGTGATCCACTGACAGATGAAGGTGGGCACAGAGAGCTGTATGAGTTTGTCTGAGAGAAGGTCAGGCATGGTGGTATTGAAGGCCGAGCTGAAGTCCACAAATAAGATCCTTGCATAATTCCCAGCTTTGTCAAGGTGTTACAGGATGTAATGCTGTCCCATATTGACTGCGTCATCCACAGACCTTTTTGCCCTATAGGCAAACTGAAGAGGATCCAGCAAGGGTCCAATGATGTCCTTCAGGTAGGCCAGGACCAGTCACTCAAATGACTTCATGACCACTGATGTGAGAGCGACAGGTCTGTAGTCGTTAAGGCCAGATATTTTGGGCTTTTTGGGGATGGGAATGCTGGTGGAGCATTTGAAGCAGCAGGGAACTTCGCACAGCTCCAGAGATCTGTTAAAGATCTGTGTAAAGATGAAGGCCAGACTTTTAGAAAGGCATGTGAAATACCTTCTGTTCCTGGAGCTTCCTAGATTCAGTTTTCTGAAGATCCGGTTCACATCCTCTTCACAGACTTTATGCACAGGTAAAATGGTGGGGGAGGAAGGGAGGGGCTTTCAGTTCATACGTCCGGAGGTATGTACACATTCCCAAGAATGAAAGAGTAAAACGAGTAGAACGGTTTACAGTTTATGAAGAGCGCCTCTAAATTAGGATAACACGTCATCTTAAGAGTTGCTATGTCTGTATACCAACCTTCCTTTATGTAGAAACATAGTCCACCACCTCTCGTTTTCCCCGTTAACTCTGTGATGCGTTCTGCTCTGAACAGCTGGTAACACGGCAAAGGAAGCGCGTTTCAGTCAGGCTTTCAGCCAGGTTTCAGTTTCAGTGAAGCACAATACAGCAGAGTTTGAAAAATCCTTGTTTGTGCGGGTGAGGAGAAGTAGTTCATCCGTTTTGTTAGGAAGGGATCGGAGATTCACTAGATGAATACTAGGGTGCGCTGTTCGTAATCCGCGCTCACAGAGCTGAACCAACACGCCAGCGCACTTCCCTCTTTTTCATCTGAGCGCGCGTTTGACTAGGACCGCTGCCCCTCCGACTAGAACATCCAACAAAGCGTCTGAATAATCAAAAACCGGAAAACATTGCCTTATGTCCAGTAGTTCATCTCTGGTAAATCGGATAGTAAGAGAATGACTAACACAGAACAAACAAACAAAAACAGTAAAAGAATGGAAGCGTTCCACTCCACAGCAGCCATATGCGGCGCCACCTTGATGAAGGAATCTCATACTACCCTTCCATCTGGCATCTTTCCATTCCATACAATAATCTGTTTCATTTTCACGAGGTGCAATGATGGGAATATGAGTGTCATCAATGCATCCAACCACACTGGAAAAATAAAGTAAATACTAATTATTAGGTTAATGTAACTCCCTTTGAATTAATGTTTCAGGATCCTCATCTAAAGGATCCTGTATAAAAGCACATGCCATTTGTGTCTCTTTGACGGTGTCTGCGTGATGAAAATATGCTCAATAAATAAATGTACCTGCACTGCAAAAAAAAAACTCGGACGCTCAGAAGGGAGCGACATGCTCATAGGTGACCCTCTAAGGTGAGGGGAGCAAGGCTAGCTCGACCAACAGGAGAGCGACCTATCACAGAGCTCTGGGGAGCGGAGAACTCATTCCTCAGAATGAGAGGGAACTCAGAAGGGAGCGGCATGCTCATAGGTGACCCTCTAGGTGATGGGAGCAATGCTAGCTCTACCGACAACGCTCAGAAGGGAGCGGCATGCTCATAGGTGACCCTCTAAGGTGAGGGGAGCAATGCTAGCTCGACCAACAGGGAGGGCGATGTAAGCGGAGCATGAAGAGGCCTAACAACCTGAAGCTGCTGAATGACAGCTAGAGCGGCCAGAACTCACTCCTCAGAGTGAGAGACTCAGTAGCTGGTCTCACATGACTAGTGAAACCCTCCACAGGAGGCCCCTCGGGGCAGGAGACAGTAAAGGGCGTCCCAGTTCTGATAAGTACCTACGGATCTGGGGATTGCAGACCAGAATAACCTGAAGACCGAGGAGGTTTCCATGGAAACCTCCGGGGAGGCCTCAGGTCCGGACCATCAGTAAGGCAGTTTCGATGAACATAGAACCTGACCAAATTCATCATAGGTCCAGTCTGACTGCAGTTTTAGGTTCCCACCTAACCTCGGTCAGGTGGGGTAGATAATGGTTGCAAGGGAATTTTGAGAGGGGAAGCTAAGGGCCGGTGATAAAGCCCCCCGAGGGAAGGGAGTAGATGTTAGTTTTTACTCTGGTCCAGACGAGAACGTTGTTGAGGACGTTTCATCTGGATCACCTTCCTCAGGTCTTGCCTACCTCTCTTTGACCTGTACCTCCCTCTACCCCTACCCGCAGGTGGGGGAGGGGCACGAGTTGCGACACTAGCCTTCTGTGCCCGTCTCCGATCCTCAGATCAGGACGGGCCAGGACCCCTGCTTTGTTCGGGCTCAGACCTGGACCTTCTTGGAATGAAGGTTTTGAAGGCCGCTGAGCGCGCCCTCGCCTCCCTGAACTTCTCGACCACCGACGGACATACCGAAAAGCTCGGAAGGCGAGATTGGAGCGTCGAGAAGAAAGCCCTTCTCTTTCTTCTCGAGATCTGCCAGATTCACCCACAGATGCCTTTCCGTTACCACCATGGCTGCCATAGACCTGCCCATAGCAGTGGCAGCCTGCTTGGTGGCACGGAGGGCCAAATCTGTGGTGCGGCGCAGTTCAGCTACCTCGTCAGGTGACAAGCCCTGACCGTTATCCAGGTCTTTCAGCAGATCCGCCTGGTACGCCTGGAGCACCGCCATGGTGTGCAACGAAGCGACCGCCTGACCTGCTGCTGCGTACACCCTGCCATTTAAGCGTGATGTATCCTGAAGGGGCTTATACGGCAAGGAGGGAACCTTTAGAGAAGTCTCTTCTACAGGGGGCATCCTCTCATAGCCGCTTTCACGCATTCTTGCAATGTTAGCATAACTGGTATGCTGGAATCTATGGATGCGAGAGGAAAACGTATTTTTCCATTCCTTCTCAACCTCCGTATGGAGATCAAGTCAAGTCAAGTCACCTTTATTTATATAGCGCTTTTAACAATGCAAATTGTAACAAAGCACTGCACAGTAACAAAATAGGCAAATTGTGTCAATAATGTAAAATGACAGGATTTAACACTCAATTTTCAGCTGAATGCATTTCATTATTGAATTTATTAATGGCATTGTCCAGCTCAGTTCAGTTTAAATAATATCTGTGCAATCAAGTCGATGCTATTGCTGGAAATGAAGATTCCCCAACTAAGCAAGCCAGAGGCGACAGCGGCAAGGAATCAAAACTCCATCGGTGACAGAATGGAGAAAAAAACCTTGGGAGAAACCAGGCTCAGTCGGGGGCCAGTTACCCTCTGGCCAGACGAACCAATAGTTTACCAATAGGCGGTCGCATTTTTCACTCCCCGTCCTTACCCTTATCTTCCCTGCTTTGCTCCTTTGTCTCGCCTCATTATTGAGAGACTCTCTGCACGGCTCTCCAAACTGAAAGATTATGGATTTGATCAATTGGTCTCTCAATGCAATTGACACCATCTTCTCGTCGAGAAGCCTGGGTTCTGGAACCTGACTGCCCTGACGGAACGTTGCGGCTGGCTATCGATGGACGCATGGGAGAGGTGGCGAATCGTATGTCTTCTCTTTCCGTGGAGGACAACAGGTATTTTGTTGATTGGATTAGGCTTTGTCCTGGGTTATCGAAGAATTCAGAAAACGGGAACAGCTGTCCAAAGCCTCTCAAGGCTGCCCGTCATGATGGAAGCAGTGGGAAGAGCGGTCAGCATTGAGACTGAGACTATTAATTGCAATATGGATTCTATCATGGAGAAGCTCACGGCTTTGCAACGGAAAATTGACCATATTGGGGATCACAATGGACAGAGAGAGTAGCCGTGGAATTGGAATGCGGTTACTCGCCCCAAGACAAAACAATCACAATCTTATCTTTTTGGCTCCCTCGCACAGTGGCCTGGCCAAGGTCGCTGCTGGAAAAATTACCCCTGGGAAGGGCACTGCAGTGAGACGCTCTTGCTTCCTCCCCCATTCTACAGACATTGATTATAAACTACTACACACACACACACATACCTCTTCTCCCCCATCCCTCGCCTCTGTCGCTTTTGAAACGCCAGCCTGACAGGCGGGTCTGTGACCAGCGCCGAGAATGGCTGCGGGACCGGATGGCTGCCTGCTGGAGCTGGATTACTTCCCCTGTGGCAAAGTCGTTTGTCTATGGTTTATGTGCTTTTTGTTGCTGAGGTGTTTTTCCTGTTCTCACACTGTACTCCCCAAGGAGCATAGTCTGGGGGTTATTTTTTTTTCGCCTCACCTTCCTCATGTTATGCTGTATTCTTTTCTTCAATTCCCTGTCTTTCTGTCCTGTCTACCCCCTTGTCATATATGTATGTTGTGTATGTATGGACAGGTTGATGGCTAATTTCACTGGTACTTGTGACTAGTGACAATAAAGGGTTACTACTAATCCTGTGGCAGAAACATAGAAACAATAAGACAATTAGCGTAGCAGTTGTTCCATCCAGGAATAACCCTGGATGAAATTATCAGTATAACCCAAGCTAAAGCATAATAATGTGCATTTGTTCAGATAGACTGGCAGTACAAGATTGTGAGATGTATTATATGAATGCTTGGCTAAAGAGATGTGTCATTAATCTAGATTTAAACAGAGAGAGTGTGTCTGAACCCCGAACGTTATCAGGAAGGCTATTCCAGAGTTTAGGAGCCAGATATGAAAAAGTTCTACCTCCTTTAGTGGACTTTGCTATCCTAGGTACTACCAAGAGTCCAGAGTTTTGCGACCTTAGGGAGCGGGTTGGATTGTAGCATGATAGAAGATTAGTTAGGTACGCAGGAGCTAAATCATTTAGGGCCTTATAGGCAAGTAATAATATTTTGTAACTGATACGAAACTTAATAAGTAGCCAGTGCAAAGACTGTAAAATTGGAGTAATATGATCATATTTTCTTGACCTGGTAAGGACTCTAGCCGCAGCATTTTGTACTATCTGTAGCTTGTTTATTGAAGATGTAGGACAACCACCTAGCAGTGCATTACAATAGTCCAGTCTAGAGGTCATGAATGCATGAACTAACTTTTCTGCATCAGAAACACTTAACATGTTCCGTAGCTTGGCAATGTTTCTAAGATGGAAGAATGCTGTTTTTGTAACATTGGAAATATGATTTTCAAAAGATAGATTGCTGTCTAATATAACACCCAGATTTTCAACTGTAGAGGAAGTAACATTACATCCGTCTAGTTCAGAGAGATCAGGAAGAAATGGAAGGCTCACTTGAGCTGGGGGTTTATGGCCAGAAAGGTATCGTTCATCGAGACGTCCCCGCGGCGCCGCCATCTTGGTTCGCTCCCACGGCAAGCCCTGGCGTGTTCCATAACCTCCAACAGCTCTTCATACGCAGGGCAGGAGATTTGAGAGAGTTCAGTCTCAACTTCCTCACCCTCAGCCATCTTCTGCTCTTCCTGGGCATAACCCAGCAGAGCACTAGCCGCCGGATCAGATGATGTCAGAGAGATCACATCATCATAATCCAGCGGCTCGCCCTTGTTCCCGGCCGACTCGCGCGAAAGGGAAAGCTCCCTCTCTAACTAATTGGCCAGATCCACCTGCGAACCCCACGATTTCATTCTCCTCCGTGCCTCGGCAACGGTGGGTCTCGAATCGCGGGAAGCAGATGGCTGACCTTCTTTCCTCGAAAGTTTCTCATAGAGAACAGCTCACAATGCACGCAGATTGCTCCCTCAAGGACATCGCGTGCGTGCTCCTTGCCCAAACAAAAGACGCAACAATTGTGTCATCGGGTGTCAAATAACGAGGACACGGATCCACAAACCTCCTGAACGCCTTGCTAGTGCTCGTCATAATAATACAAGGAAAACTGTATTCTTACCAGAATGCACGCTTCAAACAGACCAGTAAAGACGAAGAAGAGAATGATGTATTCTCCCGGCACCCCTTAAACTGTGGTTGCGCCGGTAGTGACGTCATAGGCTGTCGCCGGCCAACAAGTGGTGTTTTTATATATGTATGCTTCAGGCATGGGTCACGCTGACGGCGTTTCAATAGCGACCCCTAGGGGACGCAGTTCGAAGTTCCCATGAAGGGGAATCTACATTGTTTATGAGTTTATGTTGTTAAGGATGGAAATCAAAGCTGCTTTGTTATAGTAGAGAGGCGGTTGTAAATGGCATATATGCAAGATATTAAATAACTAAACATTTTGAGATGTAAACTTGCTATTTTAAGGAAAAAAGTCAAAATGTAAAGTTGTAAACTTGCAAGAATTGTGAGATAAAAGAGTTTGTTGATAATCAAGAGTTTCTCAGATGAGACGAGATGGAAATCAGAGCTGCTTTGTCGTAGTATAGATGCGGTTATGAATGTCTCAATACATGCAAGAAAAGAGCAATAATTCAATATGCAAATGATAGAGGAAATATTGAACATGCACATATTTCTATGACATCACTGCAAAACAAATCTTCATAGTTTAGCTTAAAAACAAGTTCAGTCGCTCAAGTAGCTCTAGTTGAATCGTATATAACTTCAAAAAATGAAGTAGAAATTGGTTCAATTCTTATAAGTTAATGAAATGAAAACATGTTGCAATAAAAAAGAATTAAAAGACTCTGAATTATGAGGGAAATGTCCATTTTGTAAGATGTAAACTTGCTGTTGTAATTTATAACTCACATTATGAGGAAATAAATCAGAACTGTGAGATTCAAAAGAAAAAGACAATATTGTGAAATGTAAAAAATCCACCTACTTCAACTTAAAAACGTACATTATGTTCCTTTTTCACTTTTATAGGACATGCTTCAGAAGTAAATACACATCTGTGTTTCTGTTCAGTCAAATATGAGATGATTTATGTTTCTGAATGCAGCTGCAGCGTCCTCTGCTGGACAGAGTTCATCATAACCTTTATAAATCAGTTTTTTATGATTTTGATCAAAGAGGCATTATAGTAACACAAACCAACTAAAACCACAAAATAACATCCCACTTTAATTATACTGTGATACTGTGAACAAAGAAAAGCAACTAATATGATTTCCCTCTTAAAAAAAGTTTAATGTAGAAATATTTCCAAACTTTAATACTTTACCAGTACATCCAGACATAAATAATGAAGAGCTGACAGTATGTCGTACAGTAGGATTGATCCTCTTCATATTAAATCATCATGTTCAGCTGGAGCTCCTTCTGAATTATTCTTCATTAATGCCCTTCATTTGGCATCGTCCTGACATCAGCATGAGTTCTGTGTGGAAGATTATTTCCACCACATAATACAATTATAATAAAGTCTACTGTGAGTTTAAATTTCACAATTCAGATTTCTTTCCCTTCCCTTGCATTTTGAGTTTATATCTTACAATTGAAAATTCAGTTGTTTTTCTCAGAAATGCAAGATTAGCTTACATTTCATAATTCTGATTATTAGTGTCTGTGTGCTCCTCGCAGGAGCAGAAGAAGAGATATAAGAGAAGAAGCTGCGGTTCTGTGTTTATTGTGTGTTCTCCGTGTCCGTGTGCTCCTCGCAGGAGCAGAAGAAGAGATATAAGAGAAGAAGCTGTGGTTCTGTGTTTATCGTGTGTTCTCCGTGTCCGTGTGCTCCTCGCAGGAGCAGAAGAAGAGATATAAGAGAAGAAGCTGCGGTTCTGTGTTTATTGTGTGTTCTCCGTGTCCGTGTGCTCCTCACAGGAGCAGAAGGGGAAGATCCCGCAGCAGGGCTGCAGCCCACAGCACCTTCTCCCAGCTCAGCTGCTTCTCAGGGTCCTGCGGTGCTCCGTCACGGCCCGCTCCACCCGCTCCAGCACCTCAGAGAACCGCGGCTCAGTGTCCGGCACCAGAGGACGGCTCTCTGACGGATCCCTGCTGAGATCGAACACCAGCGGGGGCCTGTGATACGTCACAAACGCTCCGTGACACAAGCAGATGTTGATGTCGTAGCAGCCCACGGCTCCAGCGGGAGAGAAGTTCGGTGTGAAGAAATGCACCTTGAAGACGGAGTCACCTGAGGAGGTCGTGTTTAGTCTTGATTAGTGCAAAAACATTACAGTTTAGGTTATAATATCTGTCTCGGTATGTGTTGCTGTTATGCACAACTGGCTAATATACTCAATTCATATACTGTACATATGACAAATGTCAGCCTGGAGCACAAAAGCAGTCATAAGCAGCACAGCTATATTTGTAGCAATAGCCAACAATACATTGTATGGGTCAAAATTATAAATTTTTATTTTATGCCAAAAATCATTAGATATTAAGATCATGTTCCATGAAGATATTTCTTACCGTAAATATATCAAAACGTAATTATTGATTATTAATATGCATTGCTAAGAACTTCATTTGAACAACTTTAAAGATGATTTTCTCAATATTTCTATTTTTTTTGCACCCTCAGACTCCTGATTTTCAAATATTGTCCAATCATAAGAAACCATACATCAATGGAAATATCATTTAATCAGCATTCAGATGATGCATAAATCTCAATTTCAAGAAATGTACCCTTACGACTGGTCTTTTGGTCCAAGGTCACATGATTTTCAAAAGCTATTTATTTGTCAATAGTTTAACTAATTGCAAAAGCTGAATAATCAATCAAAGTCTATTGATTAATCTGCGAAATAATCGATGATTTGTCGAATAATCGTTCTAATAATCGTTAGATTAATAGATTATCAAAATAATCATTTGATATTGTGTGTGTGTCTGTGTGTGTGTGTGTGTGTGTGTGTGTGTGTGTGTGTGTGTGTGTGTGTGTGTGTGTGTGTCTGTGTCTGTTTGTCTGTCTGTCTGTCTGTCTGTCTGTCTGTCTGTCTGTCTGTCTGTCTGTCTGTCTGTCTGTCTGTCTGTATGTCTGTCTGTCTGTCTGTCTGTCTGTCTCTGTGTGTGTGTGTGTGTGTGTGTGTGTGTGTGTGTGCGTGCGTGCATGTGTGTGTGTGTGTGTCACTCACTGTCGGGTGGGTGCCAGCGTACAGCGTTCAGGTACATGCCGCAGTAGTGGAACATGAACTCGTGCTCCGAGCGATTGGTTCTGGCCTCCAGCAGAGGCATCAGATCACGACCGTCCAGAATCCTCACAGAATCACACAAACACACACAGACTGCACTTACACATCATACAGTTCTAGGTGGTTACTAGAAAGTTCCTAGGCTTTAATAATATATTATGTATTATTGCAATGCTCCAAATCCTCACAGGTTAAACGTGTGTGTTTTCTGCAGCACTAGATGCTGTCTGAGGAATATAGTGTTGAGTATTCATGCTCTGGTGTTGTACCTGTCCTCCGGTAGCGCTCCACCTGCCAGCTTCACCACTGTGGGAAAAACATCCATCAGACTGGTTGGTTCTGCCACTTCTCGTCCCGGGGTGAGACGCCCAGGCCAGCGAAATATTCCCGGCACTCGTATTCCTCCCTCCCAGCCGCCCATGGCTTTACCACCTGAACATAAGAGAGTCAGCAATGACACAGAATCATGTAGTTTCAGCATCAACATTCCTCTAAATGTCTGTTTTGTGTTTCGTACCGCGATAGATTCCGTTCCAGCCTCCTTTTGGACCCTCTTCGATGTGGCCGCCGTGGTCAGAGGTGAAGTACATCAAGGTTTTCTCCGACAGGCCGAGTCTTTCAATGGTCTCCACCATTCTGCCTGTCATCAAACACAAGATATTCACCGCGAGTCACGTTTCAAACGTGAGTAATCTGTGATCGTGTGATCTGAGGTTACTTGAGTTTGTTCAGTTAAAGGGACAGTTCACTCAAACATTAAAATGTGCTGTTCATTTACTCTCCCTCAGGCCTTCCTCTTTCTTCCTTCTCCTCTTCCATATTTCCATAGTAAAAAAAAGATTTTTAGCTGAAGTCGTGTGATTCATAAAAAGCAAGTCAATAGCTGCCGTCACTTTGAGAGTCAAAAAAGCAACACAAAATGAATCCCTACAACTCCTGATAATATTTTGAGGTCTTATGAAGCGAAACGATCAGTCTGTGCAAGAAACTGGATATTATTTACCATATTATTATTACCCGTAATCAAGAATCTCAGATAAACAGAGAAATATGATTATTTTCTGTGAACTGCTTCAATTCAATACTTTATGCAATCATGCAATGACATCATGTATTCGCAATTATATCATTAAAGCACCCCAATAATAATGTGAAACTTGGATGTCTAAAGCATATTAAGTGAATAAACTAGTCTTCATCAGCTCACCTTTTTACATAAACCCTGAGAAACCATAAAAACATTAATTTCACCCCTTCATTCAAGTGTTCGGTTCATGCAGGCGCATATCATATATATCATATCTGAATCAGTTCATTCATCTCAGGATCAGATCCGACACTATTTTAGCTCATTTATAGTTGGAGTGACTGTCAAGGCATCTGAAACTGAGTTTTAGTTAAGTAAGTGTTCCTGTGGCTCAGTGGTAGAGCATTGCGTTAGCAGCACAAAAGGTTCAGGGTTCGATTCCCAGGGGACACTGTAAGCACTGTAAGTCACTTTGAATAAAAGTGTCTGTTAAATGCATAAATGTAAATTAAGTAACTTTTAGATCTGTGCTGCTTGAGCCGTGAACTGATTCAGTCTGATTTGGTGAACTGATTCAATTAGATCTGATTCAAAAGAGTGATTCATTCACAAACTGAATCGTTTGCTTGAGGCTCTGGATTACAGTAATACTGTTGTAAATGTTCAGTTTCTCACAGACTAATTGATTCGCTCCATAAGACCTCAATCTAGTGAAAGTGACGTGATATAGATGGTTTCAGCGTTTCATCGAAGTTAACTTCCGGTCTGTATTGGTTTATAGAGGAATGAAGTTGGGCTCAGGTTGTTGTGCTGTGGGATGTTTCACATACATTTATTTGTGGTGACCCCCCACTATATCAAAACTGACCGATTTTTCAAAAGGCTTCGTTGAATAAACATGAGCACGTAATGCACGTCTAAAAATCAAAACAAGATATATCACTGTATTTCTGAAGAAAAACTGTCTTTAGAAAATGTTTGATGTCATTTTCATTTCATCTTGCATGTTATATATCTGATAAAGCAGAGTTTGTAAGCTCAGTGTACAGCCGTTACCAGGCGCAAACCTCTAACGTTAACGTTATTTCTCCCGCTTTTAATCATCTCCTGCTGGCAGAGAATGGAGCCAGCGGCTCTGCTGCAGGAGTACCGTCCACCGGCGCACGCAGCGCCTCGATGACAGACGGAGGCGTCACACTGCGACGAAGGAGCCGTGGAATCTGCTGCACCGGAAGGGGCCCGTCCGGCGCTGAATAAGCAAAGAGATGCGACTGATGGAGGGACTCTCACTGCGTCCGAAGGAGCTGCGGCTCTGCTGCACCGGAGGAGAGTCCCCTGCGGCTTAGTGCAAGGCGCGGTTTGACGCTTCGGAAGAAGGGCTCCCATTACAACCCGAAGGGAGCCGTGGGTCTGCTGCACCGGAAGGGGAGCCCGTCCGACGCTGAATAGGCAAAGAGACGCGACTGATGGAGGGACTCTCACTGCATCCGGCGAAGGAGCTTGCGGCTCTGCTGCACCGGAGGAGAGTCCCCCTTGCGGCTTAATGCAAGGCGCGGTTTGACGCATCGGATGGAGGGCTCCCATGCAACCGAAGGGAGCCAGCGGCTCTGCTGCACCGGGAGTGGGAGCCCCGTCCGCCACCGAGCACGCAGCGCAACTCGGAATGACAGACGGAGGCGTCACACTGCAACCGAAGGGAGCCGTGGGTCTGCTGCACCGGAAGGGGAGCCCCGTCCGACGCTGAATGAGCAAAGAGACGCGACTGATGGAGGGACTCTCACTGCGTCCGAAGGGAGCTTATGCTCTGCTGCACCGGAAGGAGAGTCCCCTTTGCGGCTGAATATGAGGTGTGTTTTTTTTTTTTCTCAGTGAGTATATTACTCACTGTCCCGGAGCTTTAGTTCGTTTCAGTTTCTAAACTCCTCTAAGATCGCTTACTGGGCTGTGTCTGAGGGACTGTAAGTGATGTACTTACTCGTACACAACAATAAACTTAATTAACCCTTTCGCACGTACGATCACACCGGTGTGATCAGTCTTGGCTGGTCCTAGAAGCGTACGGTCATACCGGTGTAATTGGAACGTTCAGTGCGTCACGTCATCAACTGCCGAATTCAACTGCCGAATTCAAATCTGCTTTCATGCTTCGGCTGGCGCGGAGCCAGATCAGACGCGCTGAGCATTTGTCATATTATCACAACCTTTCAATGTTTTCAACCATGTAATGCTTATTTTTAGGCTTCAGACATTTAAACACGCATGAGTATAAGCAAAACCCTACATTTGTAGTTTGTGAAATACGTGCTGATTTCTATGAAAATGGCAATAATGATCATTACAAATATAATGTGATGACATGTTTTATTGATATCATACACAGATTGCGAAAGGTAACTATAACGCTTACTCTGCTCTTCTCCCGTTTACCGTGAGACTTACTTTAACGTGTTTTGAGAGGAGAGGATGAATTTACGTGTTGTTTATCCCACGGCTAGGATTCGGCGCAAGCTAACATGGCGGCGCCCATCAGCTGGTATAGATCAAATAACACGGTCATTATGGGAGTGTTTAAACTACCAAATACATTTACTTAGCATATTTCAGAATCGGAATATCAGATATTTCATAATATAGTGAGGATGTTTGTGAATATGTTGACTAAAATGAAGACGAAAATAAAAGCGATCCACATGTCGTACAGAACTATGTAGCTGCGAGTGCTGTGTCACGTGGCAAGCATAACGCTGCCATGGAAACAATTATGTGATACGTTCTAAAATAACCGCCCAAAAAACTCACGCTGGGGCTCAGCTAGAATATTTTAAACTCACGTGCGAAAGGGTTAAACTTATTAAACTCGTGTATTAAGAATTGTATCATTGCAAATGATGTAACTGCTGGTTTTACAAGTTCAGTTCTGTTGTCTGACAGAAAATATGTAGCGTTAAATAACAGTTTTATACTGGACACTCGGTTTGTAAATTAAAGTACGTTATGTGAGCACGGATTAGGGAAAACAGTTCTACAACACCGTAATTTTAGGAAGAATGCAAAATAGGACGCGATTACGTCATTAATATGCAAATTTACGCATGACGTCATCTAGCGACATTTAGCGGCTTTTCGAGCAGACTTTAGCTAACGTTACTTTCCATTGAAAATAGTTGGCAACACTGCTTGACGCTCGCGGGGAGCCGGAACTTGGTCTGGAAGACGATGTTGGAGAGACATGATAGTTTCTTGTCTTGCGGGCTTTAGATACCTTTTTGGGGTGGGTGTATTGGTGTTTTCCAGAGAAACGTAAAGATAAAATTAAAATGAGCTTTGCTCATTTTCCGAGAGAACTTAACTTCGGAGTTTGACAGTGCTTGTCTCAATCCCGCGACGGTCCATTTCCCGATAGGAGGGATGGATGGTGAAGCCGAAGCGTATGACGATGATGGGGATTGTAATGGCTGTCCCGATGGTGGAGGTAAACGAAGACCTCGTGGCTTAGGTGAGGGAGTGGCTGGCGTTGTGGGCCTCCGCCCGCGCGCCGAAGCCTGGGGCTCAGCGGTGGAACCGGGCCGAGGAGGAAGCGCCTTGGAGCCTGCAGAAGGAGGTGCCTTGGAGCCGGAGGCTTGACCAAGCTGTGCCTTAGAGCGAGTGTAGCGTCGGGCTCGTTGTCAGACGGAAACTACTCGAGTTCAGACATTTTCTGGCGGACGAAGAAAGCTGGAATGCCGGAAAACTGTCACTGGACAGAGGTAGGCAGGCTGTATCTATCTATATGTACGCATTGTGCTCATTAGGATGGTTAGCTAAACGAGTTGCACCTGTGCCAAATCGGTTGATTATCTGATCGTGCTCCTCCCGAACCTTGTTAATAAAACATCATAAGTCGTGTGATTCATAAAAAGCAAGTCAATAGCTGCCGTCACTTTGAGAGTCAAAAAAGCATAAAAAAGCAACACAAAATGAATCCCTACAACTCCTGATAATATTTTGAGGTCTTATGAAGCGAAACGATCAGTCTGTGCAAGAAACTGAATATTATTTACAATATAACTATTACCTGTAATCAAGAATCTCAGACAAACAGGGAAATATGATTATTTTCTGTGAACTGATTTAATTCAATACTTTATGCAATCATGCAATTACATCATGTATTCACAGTTATATCATTAACGCACCCCAATAATAATGTGAAACATGGATGTCTAAAGCATATAAAGTGAATGAACTAGTCTTCATCAGCTCATCTTTTTACATAAACCATGAGAAACCATAAAAACTATTAACTTGCACTTTATAAATCACCAAGGAGCACAGCTTCAGCTAAAAATCTTCTTTACTGTTGTTCTGAACCCAAAACCTCACCCACATCACAGATGGCCTGAGGGAGAGTAAATCAACAGCACATTTTCATTTGGGGTGAATGATCACTTTAGTTGTATTTGATTCATGAAATTATGCTTTCTACTTTTCTCGTCACTTACCAATCATCCAGTCTGCTTCTTCCACGTTGTCCCCATACAGCCCATGTTTGCTCTTTCCGGCGAATCCCTCGGACACAAAGAGGGGTGTGTGCACGTGTGCCAATGACAAGAAGAGCAGGAACGGCCTGTTTCTGTGTCTGACATCATAAACCACACCATTCATAATCACCTTAAACCCAAACCAAACACGTTTCCCACCGCAGGCACAAGAAACGAGAGCGTGGGAAACACAACCAGACGAAAAGATGATTTGTCAGGACAAGTCTAATATTTTCTGCTTTACCACATTATTATAAAGCAGGCGTGCATGCGGATCATGAGTCAATCTCACCAAACACATCAAGAACAAGAAAAGTAAATAAGTTATAGTTTGAATGAAGAAAATTAAGCTTATTTACACACAACAAATCTAATTACTGTAAAAAAAGACCCTAAATTGTAGTATTTTACTGTTAAATTAATATCCATTTTATTGCAGTATCACAAAAAAAATACCTATTTTATTACAGTAAAATTAAATATGTGGTGCTTGGGCATTGCTGGTTGATTGCTAGGGTGTTGTTAGTGTCTTTTGGGTGGTTGCAAAAGTGTTGCTAATATACTAATATACTTGAGGTAAGTATATTAGAAGTTACTTACTGGCATATTTACTTGAACACCCCAATATTTTAAGGTAATAAATAAACGATTAATCGCATCCAAAAGGTTTTTGTTTACATAATATACTGTATGTATATGAACTGTGTATATTTATTATGTATATATAAATATACACACATACAGTTTATATTTTGAGAATATAAATATTTCTATTCTTATATTTTATATAAATATATTTAATTTATAAACATACATAATAAATATACACAGTACACACACGTATATTATGTACACAAACTTTTATGTTGGATGTGATTAATTGTGATTAATAGTTTGACAGCACTATTTTAATATAACTCCGGTTGTATTTATTTATTTGTTATTTTGTGCATATTTTATTTATTTGTTTGTTTATTTATGAACGTATGCATGTGTATTTTATTGATGTATTTTGTGTGTATTTGTAATTAATGTATTTATTATTTTTGTGCATATTTTATTTGTTTATTTATTAAACTTTCTCAATATCTTTGTGCCGTCTCTTCACTCCAGACCTTTAAAACTGCTCTCAAAACTCACGTATTTAATAAAATGCTTTGTTAATGGCCTCATTTAGTTCAATTCATGCTTGCTTGTATTACTTATCTTGTACACACGATGAACTCAGTCTGCTTTATTTGTTTGATCATGTGACTGTATATTTGTGTTCCTGTTATCTATCATCTTTATCTGAAGTGTCCTTGTGTTATGAAAGGTGCTGTATAATATTCTGGTGGCTCTTGATTCTGCTTCACCTCTCCACGAAGCGCTGGGCTTCGCTCATCAGCCTGGCGTTCAGCGTCTCCAGCTTCATGGGCTGCTCCAGCACCTCTCCGTTCCTCATGATGATGCAGTTCCAGGTCCGCAGGAGCTCAAAGGGCACGAACCACACGGTGAAGCTCAGCAGAGACAGAGCGGCCAGAAACACCAGGAGCGTCCGGCGGACCCGCAGCAGACCGGCGGCTCGGACCGCCAGCAGCGAGAGCAAGGCTAGTGTTAGCAGCGCAGACGTCTGCCGCAGCGTCTCCTGCACGTCCAGCAGCACACCTTTCCCCGCGCCGGGCTTGCAGTCGCTGAAGAGCGTGAAGGGAAGGCCGTAGAAGAAGTCGAAGCCGTGATTGTTGGGATGGTGACAGTGATCGTCCTGCTCTCGCAGTTCACTCCCAGATGCCACTTACCTGGAGAGAGAACACAGCTATTCATATAGAAGTATTGGCTGTTTTTTATTATTTTTGTGCATATTCTATTTATTTATTTATGTGTATTTTAATTATTTGTTTATTTTTATTTATTGTGTATTTTAATTATTTTACTGTTTTAGTGTGCATATTATTTATTTATTATTTTTAATTAATGTATTATTTTAGTGCATATTTTACATATTTATTTATGTGTATTTTAATTATTTGTTTATTTCTATTTATTGTGTATTTTTAGTAATTTATTGTTTTAGTGTGCATATTATTTATTTATTTATTTATGTGTATTTTGTTTATTTGTTTATTTTTATTTATTGTGTATTTTCAATTTATTTGTTATTTTAGTGCATATTTTATTTATTTATTTGTGTATTTTAAATATTTGTTTATCTTTATTTATCGTGTATTTTAAATGAATTTATTATTTTAGTGTGCATATTATTTATTTATAATTTTAATTAATTTATTATTTTAGTGCATATTTTATTTATTTATGTGTATTTTATTTATTTGTTTTATATTTATTTATATTTATTGTGTATTTGGAATTAATTTATTATCTTTGTGCGTGTTTTATTTATTTAGTGTATTTAATTTATTTTGTTGCATTTTTATTAATTAATTTATTATTTTTGTGCGTACTTTATTTGTTTGTTTATCCTCCGCTCCATTTTTCAGACTTCTCATATTTTTCTTTGTATTCCCTTATTATTATTACTTTATTTTCCCTCGTTATATATATTTTTCTCCTCCTTCAAACATTCTGTTCCACATATAGGTATATTTACATACATATATGATAAATATACACACGCACAACACAACTTTATACCCACACTTCACATAATCACATGTAAAACCTACTTTTTTGAGTGTTTATGTATTTATTATTATTATTTAGTTTTGTGTTTGTTTTGTACTCTCGGTGTCATCTTCCTATAGTTTGTCTTATATATAAGAAAGTGAACACACCGTAAAGACTCCTAAAGGCATGATATATTTCACCTGCCCTCTAATTAAGAGCAGTTCATTTAGCAAAGGAGGAAGAGAGATTTAAATGTAAACGAGTCATAAAATCAAATGAGATAACTCATGAAAATACTGCCAATAACATGTAATAATGTGGGAGAGAAATGTGCTTATTTGCCTGGAAAATAATATCACAATACAAAATATCTTTAGATAGATGCATCACCTAAAAATAAGCAGTTTCCCTCGTGTCCAAACCTGGATTACCTTCTTTCAGGGTTATTATCGTCTACTAAATCTACAACCATAAAACATTTTAGTTAATTGAAATAAAATAAATGTTAACTTTAACATTAACATGAAATTAAAAAAATATTTAAAAAAATTTCAAATCTTCATATAGTTTAAAACAATTATAAAAAAAGAAAAAAATTACTCAAATGTTAACTAAAATTAAAATGAAGATAATAATTATATATAATAGAAAAATAAACAAAAAAAGGTATTTAAGGGATAGTTCGTGCAAAAAATGGTCCAAACTTATTTCAGGGTTATTATTGATAACTAAATCTAAAAGCATTTAAAAACACATTCGATTGATTTGAATAAATGTCAAATTTCATATTAATATTAAATAAAATGGAATACAAAAAAATAACATTTAATTTAGTTTTCCTTTAAGTACTAAAATAAATAAAATAAAATATAATCTAAAACAGTTATATAATAATTGAAAAAAAAATCTAAAAATAAAAATGACAAAAACAAGTAAATAAATTTTTTAAATATCAATAAAAACTATTTATGATATTAAAAAAGCATGTTTTTTATCTGTGAAAATAAAATAAAAATCTCAATAAGACCTATAATCGTATATCCATGAAATTAATATTTTCATATATTTTGAGAAATATGTTTTTATTGATTTATTTATTGTTTTGTCAGTCAACGTCCCAGAGTTTGGTTCCCTGGACGTCATACAGGTTTGGAAAAACATGAGTATATGATAATTTCATATCGCAATGTAAGGTCTGTTTTGGGTTCTGTTTCATGTTCTTGTTTTTCATGTCACTTATAGCAAACAGAGTGGGTCACATGACATGAACAAACCAATGAGAACATGACAACCAATCACAAAGAGACACGAGGGCAAGGGAAGCAAGACACAAACGACTAACTTCAAAATAAAAGACATGAAAAACAAGAACATGAAACAGAACCCAAAACAGACCTTACACGCTTCAATGCTTTTATAATTCTGAGCATTTCTAACGTGAGCTGAGCACTTGCTATCGCTGCTTTATAGCAGAATGTCAATGAGTCTCATATTTGATGAAGTTTGATCTGTAGTGAGGTACATGTGACTGTACTGTCATGGCTGATTATTAACACATGCACGTGTCTTACCCACGATGCCGGTGGTGTAACCCTGCTTCTGCAGGAGTTTAGCGAAGGTGGTTTCATTGGGTGGAAGACCTCCAGATCCAGCGAGAAACAGAATGACCTGAACTCGACCCGTGCTGCCCAGACCTTCACAGAGACACGGCACATATCAGACAGACCCATAAACCCGCTGATATTAGATCAAGCTCAGATGAACACATCAGACAAGCTGCTTATCTCAGAATCAGAGGATCTTCAGTCACAGTCGCACGTTTATGTCGCCTGTCTCTTTAAATGCTCCGGCGCTTTAAAGCAGGATTCTGATTGGCTGTCACTGTTTAAATGGTTCCAATGATATCGTTTCTGTGTTGTTATCACTGCACTGCAAAAAATGGCTTATCCTACTTAGTATTTTTGTCTCGTTTCTAGTCAAAATATCTCAAAATTCTTAAATCAAGACAGATGAGCAAAATGACTTAAGATCTTTAATCTTGTTTCCAGGCGAAAAAAACTCAATTAAGTGCATTCTGCTTAAAACAAGTAGAATTATCTGCCAGTGGGGTACGTAAAATATTCTTAAAACAAGAGTATTTCTAGAAACAAGACACAAATACTAAAGATAAGCCATATTTTTGCTGTGACGTTTATTTTAAAATATCATACTTTATCATTCTTAGTGTAAATGGACCTTATATCAGTTCTTATGTCAGTATTTTAGTGAATATCGCATCAGAAATATTTCATTTCAGTGCATACGCTTACTTCTCAATATAATATCATTTCATATAGTTTTATGAACGTATATACAATATATATATATATATATGAAAATCATATTTCTGGACATTATATTAATTGACAGATTAAGTCAAAAATTATGTTGTATTATCAGTATGAATATCTAAATCATGATACATTTACTTGAGATGCAAAATTATAATATAATATAAACATAAAAACATAATCTTGTTTTTTCTGAAAAAAAATTGAAAAAGTGAGTTTTTATATAAAAATATCCAATATCCAATATATATTTGAAAATCATATTTTCTGGATATTATATGAATTGACAGATTAAGTATGTTCTTTATCAGTATAAATATCTAAACATGTTTAAATCATGATTCATGTACTTGAGAGGCAAAGTAAAATATCATATAATAATAATATACCATAAACAAAAAAAAAATCTAGTTTTTTGAACAAATTTATCAAAATGAAGTGAGTTTTTGCTCAAAATGAATAGAAATATCCGCCAGCAGGGTCATAAATATGATCTTGTTTTCCCTTTGTATTAAGTTTATGAAACTCGCTTAATTTTATTGAATTTTTCAGAAAACAAGACTTAATATCTTGCATCATTTTGCTTCTTCAGTTAAATATGTTTCAATATTTGTACTGATAATATTGAGGAAGAACATCATTTTTTGTACCGTAAACTGCACATTAATATAATGTCCAGAAAATATGATTTTCAAATATATATTGGATATAGGTTCATACAATTACATGATATGTTTTGAGAAGTACACATTTACACTAATTAATAGTCCAATACTTACTCATAATTCACTAAACTATGAACTGGCATTAAGTAGAGTTAAGGCCCATTCATATCTATAATGATAACGTTTTATTAATATTTGTACATGGAAAAGACAAAAATACTAATAAAAAATACATTTTCTGCATTTTATTACTAAGTCTTGTTTTCTGTTTTTGCTTAAAATAATAATTAATTATCTTTAATTAATCTTGTTTTGGCAAAAACTCACTTTTTTAATATCTTGCATCATTTTTGCATTTGCAATAAACGTATCTTGATTTAAGAATGTAAAGATATTAGTACTGGAATACAAGACAACAATACTGAGCTAGAAAATGTATTCCTAAGTCGACTTTTCTGAAAGTTATGATTTTTTTCCTGGAAAACAAGACATGCGATATTGATGCTATGATGCAATACTTAAACTTCACTCCAATATGAGCTGAGCAGGTAGAGGTAAGGCCCAGCACTATAATGTATGATGTGATGCATGTGATGGTTGTATGGTTCTGTGCTGTATGTCTGAGTGTGTGGGGTGTTGAGATGTTTTGGTGCAGTATTTGTGATGTTGGTATGGTTCTGTGCTGTATGTCTGAGATGTTTAGGTGCAGTATTTGTGATGTTGGTATGGTTCTGTGCTGTATGTCTGAGGTGTTTTGGTGCAGTATTTGTGATGTTGGTATGGTTCTGTGCTGTATATCTGAGTGTGGGGTGTTGAGGTGTTTGGTGCAGTATTTGTGATGTTTGTATGGTTCTGTGCTGTATATCTGAGTGTGGGGGTGTTGAGGTGTTTTGGTGCAGTATTTGTGATGTTGGTATGGTTCTGTGCTGTATGTCTGAGTGTGGGGGTGTTGAGGTGTTTGGTGCAGTATTTGTGATGTTGGTATGGTTCTGTGCTGTATGTCTGAGTGTGGGGGTGTTGAGGTGTTTAGGTGCAGTATTTGTGATGTTTGTATGGTTCTGTGCTGTATATCTGAGTGTGGGGGGTGTTGAGGTGTTTAGGTGCAGTATTTGTGATGTTGGTGTCGTTCTGTGCTGTATGTCTGAGGTGTTTAGGTGCAGTATTTGTGATGTTTGTATGGTTCTGTGCTGTATGTGAGTGTGAGTGTGTGTGTGTGTGGGGTGTTGAGGTGTTTCGGGCTCTCTCACCGGAGCGCAGAGCGTAGCGGCCCGTCATGAAGGCGGTTCTGCTGGGGGTGCAGAGCGGAGCCGCGGCGAGATGCTGGGTCAGTTTCACTCCGTCCGCCGCCAGACGATCGATGTTCGGTGTCCTTCAAACACAAGACATGTACAGATGCATCCATAAATCTGTCCGTGTTCACTCTCTCTCTCACGCACTGCAAAATATGATACATGTCCAAACATTCGTGAATCAAGATGCATTTACTTGACACGTGAAATGACTTTATGTCTTAAATTAATTTCCTTAAAACAAGCTAACATCGCTGCCAATGGGGAGGAAAATCACTTAAAAAACTATATTTGTTCATCTCTAGAAAAGACAGGAACATTGCAATATGCATAATGATTATTTAAAAAAATAATTTATTATAAGATAATGATTTTGCTGTTATAATGTTGTCAAAAGCAAAAAATAAAACTATAATCAATAACAGGTTTTCTACAATGGTTCTGAGACTAAATATTCTGCATCAATAAAAAAAAAAAATTGTTGATTTATTCTGCATCAAAAAAAAAAAAAATCAAATAAAAAGGTTGATTTATTCTGCATCAATAAAAAATACTAAATATATTTTTTTTTTATTCTGCATCAATAAAAAAATTAAAATTGTTGATTTCTAAGAGTTGCATGAAGAGTTGCATTTTATTATTAATATTACTAAAACATGCATAATGCATATTAGATCTTTTTTATTTATTTATTATTATTTTGTTTAGTTATAGCTACTGTATATAACTATAATACTACATAAATATATTGTGTGTGGGTGTGATTGGTGTTCCACGATATCTATTAAACACTTAAAAATCCATAAAAACAATATTTGTAAATCTCTAGAATGAAAGTTTCTTCATAAATTCTTCTTTCGTGTTCCAAAGACACAATAGCATCACACTGCTCCGAAACAACACGAGCGCGTGAGTAAATATTGATAAGATCTTTATTTTCAGAATCAATAAGTGATGGACCTGATGCTGCGGTTTCCATAGCAACCGATGTCCCCGATGCCCAGATCATCCACCATCATCAGCACGAAGTTGGGTCTGGAGTCCGGCTCTGGTTCTGCATGTGAACCGGACTGGAGCAGAACCAGCAGAGCAGTCAAGACCCTGCGAGACAGTAGAGCTGGATCAGATTGTGTTATCATGTTAATATCTGCTGTGGTGACATCTGCAGACACACAGACCTCATGTCCAGATGTGGAGACGCAGAAGTTCCCGGATGAAGCACGCAAGTGGCTCTTCTGTACTGCTCTGGACTTTGACCATCAGCTGATCATGTGATGACTGATTTATTAAGAGCAGAGCTTTATTCAGCTGTTTTCCTTACATAAACCCAGCACACACTCTCTCTTTTATTCGCTTACCTTCTCTTAAAGAGTCCGTTTTCCCGATTCCGGACAGTACTCCGTCACTTTTCCTCTCCAGACAGAATCCCTTCCACATTCCCCCTGTACCTGTGAAAGACGCGCTTACCGTAAACACTCATATACCGCCGCATCCCATAATAACCCAACCACACAAACTCTCTTTATCTGTGCGTGTTGCTCTAATCTGAAGATAGTGATCCTCTGTAGTTCCACACAGATCTGTGTGAGTGTATTAACCGTTGTTTTATCTCAAGCGGAGTGTGTTAGAAGTGAGTGCGCTTATAGTGGACACTGTACGGTAGACTCAAACAAAGAGTCGCTTGTATCAGCACTTTAACGCTTGTTTGCCTGGAAACACTCAAACATCTGTTTATAATATATGTGTGCACTCATTATATGCACAGATATTTCATGAATACTGCTCTTAAATATTTAATAATAATAACCATGTGAATTATATCACAATGTAAGTTAGCCAAACGTTATTAGTAGTATAATTCATAATAATAACAATATTTGTATTATATATATTTGTGTGTGTGTGACAGAGAGAGAGAGAGAGAGAGAGAGAGAGAGAGAGATAGAGAGACCCTGGTCCACAAAACCAGTCTAAAGTGTCATTTTTGGGGGAATTGAGATGTATGCATCATCTGAAAGCTGAATAAATAATATTTGCATTGATATATGGTTTGTTATGATCGGACAATATTTGAAAATCTGGAATATGAGGGTGCTAAAAAAATCTAAATATTGAGAAAATCTTATTTTGTTCAAATGAAGTTCTTAGCCATGCATATTACTAATCAAAAATTAAGTTTTTATATATTTACGGTAGGTAATATCTTCATGGAACATGATCTTAATATCTAATATCTTAATATCTTTTGGCATAACAGAAAAATGTATAATTTTGACCCATGCAATGTATTGTTGTCTATTGCTACAAATATACCTGTGCTGCTTATGACTGCTTCTGTGCTCCAGAGACACATATTATATATACACACACACACACACACACACACACACATGCACACACCTTTTGCAGCAATTACAGCAGCACAGTTTATTTCCTGAGAACTTCAACACTAATGTTATCTTCTGCAACTCAAGACAAAGGCTTTCCTTTGAATGTACAATAGATCAGTTTATATTAAAAAATATATTTATCATTTTCAATGTTCAGCAGACTCCTTCCATCACAGGTGGTTTGTTTTATGGGTATTGTAATAATTCAACAAAAACAACTGAAACCTCTTAAATATGTTATAATAATTTCGGCCACCACTGTATGTACCACCATATATATATATATATATATATATATATATATATATATTGCTCTTTATCATGGAATAATATAGTATATGCATTATATCACTGTGTGAATTACTGTTATTAGCATTAGTAATACATAATTATATATATTTATATTAGACTGTTCTATTATAAATAGCTGAAATAATGAAGGGTACTTCCTCCAAAGAAGGTGAATTGCTCCTAAAAAGGACATTTCATGTCTGTGCAGTCCTGGTTTGTGTCAATAATTATACAATAACATACACACATAGTCATTTAAATGTAATCACTCTTTTATTTAGACTCAACAATTATTTACAGAATTTAAAAATCGAAAGAAACGTCCCATGACATATTTGTTCACACTTTCAACGTGAATCATTTTTTAACGAATCAAACAAAACTGTGCGATTAATGACACCGTAATGAAACTAAACGGCACTTTTTAAAGTAACGAAATTAAATGCCTCTCCCAAAAGGCTGTCGAATTACACATGCAAGCACACACACACACACGCACATGCCGCACACACACACACACACACACACACACACACACACACACACACATGCACACACACACTCTTACACCATCACACACACGCAAACACACACACACACACTCTTACCATCACACACACACACACACAGACACACACACACACACACACACACACACACACACACACACACACACAAACACACACACTTACACCATCTCACACACAGACACAAACACACACACACACACACAGACACACACACTCACACACACACACTCTTACACCATCTCACACACAGACACACACACACACACACACACACACACACACACATCCCGGCCCACTCAATCTATGTGAAAATACATTCATAACAATTATGAACAGTCCTAGTGCTGGTTCAGAACTGTAGTCGAAGCAGTAGGAGGATGAGATATTATGAGTGTAGAAATGATATTTGTGCTGCGGATGTGTTTGTGAAGTTGACTCAGGGTGCGAGTAGATCTGATGTAAAGCTGCTTCACTCCTGGAGTTAGGAGGAGTTCAGGAGAGTGCTTAAAGCTGCAGATGAAAAACAAAAACATCACTAATACAGTGAGCCCTTCACATCAGTGTCATGTGACTGTAGTTTATGACAGTGCTTAATATACAAATACGTCTTTATAGTCACACTGAAAACTATTATTATCATGAACTGGTCTTGTTTTATAGATGATCGATTGGACACACAACCTTCGACATAGACAGCAAAAGAGAGGATGTTTCTCCTCATTTCTGAGAGCTGGTTATGGCTGTTTATTGATGTCCAATGGTTCATGATTATATGATTTATTGTGTTTTTATCACTGTTTGTCCCTGCTGATCAGATCAGATGTTACTAGGGCATTGCTAGGTAGTCGTTAGGGGGTTCTGGGTGGTTGCTAGGGTGTTGCTAGGTAGTTAGGGGTTCTAGTTGGTTGCCAGGGTGTTGCTAGGTAGTCATTTGAGGGTTCTATGTGGTTGCTAAGTAGTCATTGGTTCTCCTGAGTGGTTGTTATGTGTTCTGACCAGTTACTAGAGTGTTGCTAGATAATGGTTATGGGGTTCTGGGTGGTTGCTAGGTAGTTAGGGGTTCTTGTTGGTTGCCAGGGTGTTGCTAGGTAGTCATTTGAGGGTTCCAGGTGGTTGCTAAGTAGTCATTGGGGCTCCTGAGTGGTTGCTAGGTAGTTGTTATGTGTTCTGATCGGTTACTAGGGTGTTGCTAGATAATAGTTAGGGGGTTATTGGTGGTTGCAAGGTAGTTTGGTGTTCTGGTTGCTAGGGTGTTGCTCGGTAGTCATTTAAGGGTTCTATGTGGTTTCCACATAGTCATTGGGGCTCCTGTGTTGCTAGGTAGTTGTTCTGACTGGTTACTAGAGTGTTGCTTGATAATAGTTGGGGGTTCTGGGTGGTTGCCAGAGTGTTGCTAGGTAGTCGCTAGGGGTTCTTGGTCGTTGCTAGGTAGTTTAGGGTTCTAGTTGGTTGCCAGGGTGTTGCTAGGTAGCCAATTTGGGTTCTGGGTTATTGCTAGGGTGTTGGTGGTTCTGGGTGGTTGCTATAGTGTTGCTAGGGTACTCATTTGAGGGTTCTAGGTGGTTTCCAAGTAATCACTGGGGCTCTTGGGTGGTTGCTAGGGAGTTGTTGGGTGGTTCTGGTTGGTTGCCAGGGTGTTGCTAGGAATTTGTTAGGGATTGTATGCGGTTGGAGTTCTGGTTGGTTGTTTGATGTGGCTCTGTAGTTTTTTGATTACTAGGGTGTTTCTAGACAGTAGTTACTAGGTTTTGTTTGGTTGCTAGGGTGCTGCTAGGTAGTCGTTAGTTGGTTCGGACATCAACACCAAAAGTGAGCGTTTCTCCCCCGTTCTGAAAGCTGGTAAGTGTGTATTTTGATGAATTGCTTTCATGGCTGTTTCTTTCCCACAAGCTGAGAAGCACTTGTTATCCAATGCTATATAAATATGATAATATTCATGATTCAAAAGTGAAAATGAGCAGTGTATGGCTCACCTTGTGGGTCGCTCTGTGTGCCGTTCTCTTCTTTGGCGCTCTCCGGGTCACCTGAAGAGAAAGCACATGTTCTCATCACACTCGCTGTGTTATCTCAGACTCAGATGTTCATGTGAGTGAAAGTGTAAACACCACACACCTCTCTGGACTTTGAAGCACAGTTTTTCTTCTGATAGGTGAAGTATCCGGTTATGGCTGCAACAGCTGCTACTGCGATCCCACAAACAACACCTACAACCGTACCGGATCCGCTGTCTGCAACATAACCACACACAGCGGGTCAGCCGTGTCCGTGAGTGTGTATATGGTTATTTAAGTGTTCTGGGTGGTTGCTAGGGAGTTGTTGGGGAGTTCTGAGTGGTTGCTAGGGAGTTGTTAGGAAATTCTGGGGGTTGTTAGGGAGTTCTGAGTGGTTGCTAGGGAGTTGTTAGGAAATTCTGGGTGGTTGTTAGGGAGTTCCGAGTGGTTGCTAGAGAGTTGTTAGGGAGTTCTGAGTGGTTGCTAGGGAGTTGTTAGGGAGTTCTGAGTGATTGCTAGGGAGTTGTTAGGAAATTATGGGGGTTGTTAGGGAGTTCTGAGTGGTTGCTAGAGAGTTGTTAGGGAGTTCTGAGTGGTTGCTGGGGAGTTGTCAGGGAGCTCTGAGTGGTTGCTGGGGAGTTGTTAGGGAGCTCTGAGTGGTTGCTGGGGAGTTGTTGGGGAGTTCTGAGTGGTTGCTAGGAAGTTGTCAGGGAGTTCTGAGTGGTTGCTGGGGAGTTGTCAGGGAGCTCTGAGTGGTTGCTGGGGAGTTGTCAGGGAGTTCTGAGTCGTTGCTGGGGAGTTGTCAGGGAGTTCTGAGTCGTTGCTGGGGAGTTGTCGGGAAGTTCTGAGTGGTTGCTAGGGAGTTGTCGGGGAGTTCTGTGTGGTTGCTGGGGAGTTGTCGGGGAGTTCTGAGTGGTTGCTGGGGAGTTGTCGGGGAGTTCTGAGTGGTTGCTGGGGAGTTGTCGGGGAGTTCTGAGTGGTTGCTAGGGAGTTGTCGGGGAGTTCTGGGTGGTTGCTGGGGAGTTGTCAGGGAGCTCTGAGTGGTTGCTGGGGAGTTGTCAGGTAGTTCTGAGTGGTTGCTGGGGAGCTCTGAGTGGTTGCTTGTGAGTTCATAGGTAGTTGTTAGCAGTACTGTGAAGTAATGGTTTATGTTACTAACTACTAGTGGTGGGCATAGATTAATTTTTTTAATCTAGATTAATCTTGGAATTAATCTAGATTAATCTAGATTAAAATGGCTCATTTGAATTCTGCGAAGGCATTCAGAATATGTGTGCTACCCAAATAATGACTAAAAGTAAGTCTTTGAGAACGGGTTTCTCAAGCCAGGTGGCGCATTAGACCAGGGCTCATCTCCTGTTTCAAAATGCATCACAAACTTTAATCTCCTCCGTCCCAATCCCACGAAAAACTGGAGGAAAATCCTTCCACTCCCGGAAGAATGACTCCCATTCCTCCCACTCCCGTGTTGTTGTTTTTGTTTTGTTTGCCGATAACTGTCAATTACAGTAAAAATATAGTACAGATCACACCACCTTATTAGTTGAATAAAACCCAAAATGTCGTTTTTGTTATTATATTGAACTGAAAGCCATCTTATGCACAGTGTTGCACAGATTACATTTCATTTAAATTATCCATGCTAACACACACGTCTTCTATTTTTATTTTTTAGATATTTCACTCTCTATAGATATATTCTTCAAAGACGGAGTTTCGAAGTTTCTCGCTCAAGTTCACGAGACCTAAAGCGCATCCTGTTTGCTTAAAAGCGCAACGTTTCGTTGTTATTCTGAGTGCACACAAATAAACGTAGAGTCTTTACAGATTCGAAAGATGTATTAGGCTACTTTTATCTGTATGACCAAAAATGACGGAGATTTTAGGAGCAAGTGAGCGCACCGGAGCCTGTCCTGCAGCGAGCGCTATTCAGCTTCCACTCTTCACACATTTCTCTAGGTTAACATCATATTGAGCGGCCATGTAAAGTTGCTACTACATACATCTTTCAGATGAAAAGCCATATTTGAGGTTGATGAATGATAGGTGAGCGTTTGGATGTCCTGCCCGATTGTATTACCACATAGACCAGCCGTTAACAATCTGTCCATCACGGACTGCGAGCCTCTAGTTCAAGACTCGTTCTCGCCTACAGTGCAATTCTAGGTATACATCCGGCTAAAATATCAGGGTGAAAGTCATCATAGCTTGCGTAGTATAGACCCAGCTCCCAACCCAACTTTGAGAATAGATTAACGGCGATATTTTTTATCGCCGATAAGAGTCTCACGTTAACGCAGCACGTTAACGCCGATAACGCCCACCACTAATATATATATATACATACAATAATATTAATGCCGATTATGATTGTCTATTTATATTATTTTAAATTGATTTGTTTATTTTTTAGGAAATGTAAGGTTATGTAATTTTAGGTTATGTAATTAACACAAAGCAGTTGCTCATTTGTGCATAAATATTAATACATATTGTGATTGTCTATTTATAGAATTTTTATAATTTTTACAGTTTTTATAATTTTATTTAATTTTATTTTGTTTTCATAAAATAATATGTAATTAATAAATAAATTAAATAAGACAAACCAGTTGTTCATTTGTGCATGTAATAATGTTAATACATATTGTGAGTACTTATACAAATTGTATAAATTCATTTTATATTTAAAACAAATATTTTGTTTTCAGAAAATCATTTGTATTTAATGAATTCATTTCAGTGAAATATTTACCTCCAAAACCGCTGCTTATTTGTGTACAAGTGATTGACGATTTTTCTTACATTTCAGTAAACAATGTTGGATTATTTTAATTTCTGGGATATATGAGCGCAATATGTTTATACTCATGCTCCCCATGTATATGAAGGACATATTCATGCCAGTTTCTGCCTTTATAAATCCTGATTTGTTCCTCACTTTTGATGTAGGATGAAATCCATGGAATTTAATAATAAATCTGATCATATATGCGTTTTTTAAATGAGGCCCTTTGTTTCAATAAGCTATGTTTTTGCATGTTTATTAACACATTGTTTGTAAATCTCACACAGATACAGATTTAATTTAACCGAGTGGTTGTATAAAGCATCACGCGGCCTAAAAGTTCGACTTGACCTGAACTACTCCAGCATCTGTGTTTGTCGAGTCTCTGACGGTTTAATAGTTTGTCGAGTCTCCGACGGAGTGAGCAGAATAATGCTTTTCAAAGACGCTGATTTCAGAGTCTCTGTGTGTGTGTGACACAGTGTGTGTGCGTGTGTGTGTGTGTGTGTATGTGACAGTGTGTGTGAGAGAAAGAGTGTGTGTGTGTGTGTGAGAGAGAGAGAGAGAGAGAGAGAGAGAGAGAGAGAGGTGTGTGTGTGTGTGTGTGTGTGAGAGAGTGTGTGTGTGTGTGTGTGTGAGAGAGAGAGAGAGAGAGAGAGAGAGAGTGTGTGTGTGTGTGAGAGAGAGTGTGTGTGTGTTTGTGTTTGAGTGTGTTTGTGTGTGTGTGTGTGTGTGGGTGTGTGTGGGTGTGTGTGTGAGAGAGAGTGTGTGTGTGTGTGTGTGTGTGTGTGGGATTGTGTGTGTGTGGGTGTGTGTGTGTGTGAGAAGAGTGTGGGATTGGGTGTGTGTGTGTGTGTGTCTGTGTCTGTGTATGACACTGTGTGTGTGTGTGTGAGAGAGAGAGAGAGAGAGAGAGCAGCTGTGTTGACTCAAATCAAAATCAAATCACTTTTATTGTCACATCACCACAGCACAAGTGCCTTGGTGAGTGAAATTCTTATGAGCGTGCTCCAGACAGTGCAGAAAACAACAGACAATTTACCTATGGACAGACAGTGCAAAAAACAACAGACAATTTACATATGGACAGACAGTGCAAAAAAAACAACAGCAATTTACATATGGACAGACAGTGCAAAAAAGCAACAGCAATTTACATATGGACAGTACATATTTACAGACTGTACAAAAGACAATGTGCAAAATACACATACATATACTCAGTACACAGTGTACTATAAAGACATACTTAATTATCAACGACACATTATACACCGTATGGGCACATCTGCATTATGTACAGTATCTATACATAATGTAGTCTATGCATAGTAATAATGTGAGGTGCAACAGATTATAAATTAACAGCAGATTGGTTGGTTGAGCAGCAGATAGATGTGCAAAGGTGCAACAGATTATGCATATGCAGTGTCGTGGATGTGCATTGTATGGTGTCCAGTGATAGCAGATAGGTTGTGATTAGTGCAGTGTGTGCGTGTAGTCCAGTTGAACGGTGTTAAAGTGCAGTGCATGGCATGTTGTGAGTGGGAGTGTGATGTAGGTGAGTTATTTGTGACTGTTCATTAGCCTGATAGCCTGAGGGAAAAAGCTGTCCCTCAGTCGGCTAGTGCGGGATCGGATGCTGCGGAAAAGTCGCCTGAGGGCAGCAGAGAGAGCAGTCTGTGGGACGGGTGGCTGGAGTCTTTGATAATCCTCCGGCTTTCCTTGTACACCGCCTGGTGTATATCCTGGAGGGAGGGAAGCTCACCTCCAACAATGTGGCGGGCAGTTCGCACGACCCTTTGCAGAGCCCTGCGGTTGCCAGCGGTGCTGTTTCCAAACCAGGCGGTGATGCAGCCGGTCAGGATGCTCTCCACAGTGCAGGTGTAGAAGGACCTGAGGATTCTGGGGCTTGATCCAAACTTCCTCAGCCGTCTCAGGAAGAAGAGACGCTGATGTGCCTTCTTCAGCACTGCATCTGTGTGAGCAGACCATGTGAGATCCTCAGTGATGTGAACGCCGAGGAACTTAAAGCTGGTCACCCGCTCCACAGGTGTCTTGTCGATGGTGATGGGTGTGTGTTCTCTGCTCTGTCTCCTGTAATCCACCACCAGCTCCTTGGTCTTGTCGATGTTGAGTGAGAGGTGGTTCTCCTGACACCATTTAGTCAGGGTACTCACCTCCTCTCTGTAGGCCGTCTCATCGTTGTCGGTGATCAGGCCTATCACCGTGTCATCAGCAAATTTGGATGACATTGGAGCTGTGTGTAGCTGTACAGTCGTGTGTGTGCAGGGAGTACAGGAGTGGGCTGAGGACGCACCCTGCGGTGCACCAGTGTTGAGGATCAGGGGATGATGTGTTGTTGCCCATTCTGACCACCTGACTTCTGCCTGTCAGGAAGTCCAGGATCCAGCTGCACAGAGATCTGTTCAGTCCTAGAGTCTGGAGCTTCGCAACCAGTGTGGCAGGCACTATAGTGTTAAATGCTGAACTATAATCCACGAACAGCATCCTCACATAGGTGTTCTTATTTTCCAGGTGGGAGAGAGCAGTGTGCAGGGTGAAGGCAATAGCATCGTCTGTGGAACGGTTACTGCGGTATGCAAATTGTAGTGGGTCCAGTGAAGCAGGCAGCACAGAGCAGATGTAGTCTCTGACAGCTTCTCAAAACACTTGCTGAAGATGGGGGTCAGAGCAACGGGCCTCCAGTCATTCAAGCATGTGATTTTGTTTTCTTTGGTATGGGCACAATGATGGATTTTTGAAGCATGAGGGAACCACAGACAGAGAGAGGGACAGATTGAAAATATCTGTAAAACCCCGCTAGCTGGAAAGCGCATGCTTTGAGCACACGGCCTGGTATCCCATCTGGGCCCACGGCTTTACGGATGTTCACCCGCTTGAAGGATCGGGTTACATCCGCGACAGAAAGCGTGAGTGGACTGACCTCTTCTGCGGCAGCCGTGCAGCGCCTCTGTGTGTGCGGTGTTATCAGCCTCGAACCGAGCATAAAAGGTGTTGAGCTCGTCCGGTAGAGAGGCAATGTTCACAGTAGCGGTTTATTCCCTTTAAAGCCTGTGATGTTGTTGATGCCCTGCCACATGCTTCTTGGGTTATTGTTGTTGAAGTGTTCTTCAACTTTGTTTTTATAAGTTCGTTTGGCTGCTTTGATGGATCTCCTGAGATCGTAACTGGCTTGTTTCCGATCGTCAGTGTCTCCGGATTTAAAGGCAGATGTCCGCGCTGACAAGGCTGATCGAACATCGCTGTTAATCCACGGTTTTTGGTTGGGGTAGATCCGGATTGTTTTGGTCGGAACTACATCGTCTATACACTTCCTGATGAAACACGTGACCGTATCTGAATACGCCTCTATGTCGTCTTCAGACGCTGCCCGGAACATGTCCCAGTCCACGTGATCAAAACAGTCCTGTAGTATAGCGTCCGATTGGTCAGACCAGCAATGAACTGTCCTGAGGGCGGGTGCTTCACGCTTCAGTTTCTGCCTATAAGCAGGCAGGAGCAGAACGGAAGAGTGATCCGATTTGCCGAAAGGTTGGCGGGGGAGGGACTTGTATGCGTCCCGGAAGGGGGAGTAACAGTGATCGAGTGTGCGATCTCCACGCGTGTTGATGGTGACGTGTTGAAAGTATTTTGTAGCTATTGTTCTGAAGTTGGCTTTATTAAAGTCCCCCGTGATAATAAAAGCTGCATCTGGGTGCGCGGTTTCCTGCTCACTTATATTCCTGTACAGTTCCCTGAGTGCCTGGTCTGTGTTGGCTTGGGGGGGGATATAAACAGCCGTGATTATGATCGCTGTAAATTCCCTCGGTAGCCAGAAAGGTCGACACAGAAGCGTATGAAATTCCAGATCAGGGGAGCAGAAGGATTTAATAGAGTGTATGTTCCTTTCATCACACCACGAGTTGTTAATATAGAAACACACACCTCCACCTCTGCTTTTCCCTGTGAGCTCCTTTGTTCTATCCGAGCGGTGCACGGAGAAGCCCGTGAGCTCGATGGCTGAGTCTGGAACCATAGCAGACATCCAGGTTTCTGTGAGGCAAATAACGCAGCAGTCCCTTGTTTCTCGTTGGTATGAGATGCGCGCCCGCAGTTCACAGAGTTTGTTATCCAGTGACTGAACGTTGGCCAGTAAAATGGTTGGAAGAGGAGGTCGAAAGCACGGCGTCTCAATCTGATGAGAACGCCAGCTCTTTCCTCGCCGGGCGGCGTTTCCTCGATTTCATAACCCACACAAAGGGCTCTGATGCGTGTCTGTGAACACACCACCGGCATTCAGAAACTCAAAGTCCGGTTTTATGCGCGACGGAGGAACCAATGTTCAAAAGCGTGTCTCTATCGTGAGACAGTTACACTAACAACATTTAACACGAAACAACAAAAAACAATAAAACATACGAAAACTGCAAAGTTTTCCCGAGCACGCAACACGGCTGCCATCCTCGGCGCCATCTTGCTTCTTATCAGATATCTGTACAGAAGGACATTGGGTCAGCAGTGACACATGTTCTTGTCCAGCAGATTGTTGAGGTGTTTGAAGCTCCACAAAACACTTCCCAGCGTCAGCATTGAGTCTCCAGGTGTTCGCTGAAACCTTCTTGTTCTTTTCTAGAACTCGACAGAAGTACAGTGAGGTGCGGCTTGTATTGTGTTTGAAAGCAGCTGCTCAATGAATGCATGTCATGCACTTTCTATTTCTTCTCAGTCTCTTTAGAACGGTCAGCGGCTCGGTCGTGAATGACTCTTTGTTCAAGAGTCTGTGGGAGAATGTCATCAGCCTAACCTGTTAAAGCACATTATTGATTTGCTTGTATTATCCTTCCTTAAAAGACTGAATATAACATGAACAACTAGTGTAGTAGTGCTGCCTGCCCAAACGAACACATTCATGATAGATTCAGTGCTGAGAGATTCACTTTATTTACCTTTTCATTTAATTATTCATTATTGAAATGATAATAATAATACCAATACTTATTATGTATTATTATTATTATTATTAAGTAAAATAATTAATTAAAAATACATTAATAAATGAGACAAATAGAAATATGAAAATTTAATAAAATAATATCATAATTTAATTAAATATATGTTAAATAAATACATTAAATAATATTACTTAGGGAAATAAATTTAACCAAATAATTAATCAATCATTCAATAAAATTAATTAGAAGATAGAACACTAAAACAATAAATAAAAAATTACATAATTTATAAATATATATATAAAATGTAACTATATATAATGTAACTACATTACATTTAACTAATGTTAATTAACTAATAATTTGTATTATTTTTTATATTTTAATTAAATTTTTAAAACGGTAAAACATTAATATTAGTATTATTACAGTAAAATAAATAATTTAAATAAATTAAATATAGAAAAATATAAAATTTAATAAAACAGAAGAAAACACGTAAATAAAAAAGGAAACAATAATGCTAAATAAAAATAAAATAAACAATTTGTTAATTATATAATACACAAAATGTACATTAAAGTGAATACATTTGTTTTATTTATTTTTAACTGTTTATTAATTTGAAATATTTATTGAATTGTTTTTTCCGTAGTTGCTCATCAGATTGAGGCAGGACACAAAGCAGGAGAAGAGGACATGCTTTCACATGACTTTCACTTCTATGACCTACAAAGACCTTAATACAGGGATTTACCGTCTTTACCTTCTAGTTGTCACACGGGTACACGGGGAAGACAGGAACTTAGAACGAGGAGACGAGGAACTTCTTTAAGCACACTTTAATTCAACACGGAACATACAGAAAGGACGTTTAGACTCAACAAAGACACTGGGAGCACTGAGGACTTATAAAGGGAAGGAAACGAAGGAGCAAACAAGATAATGAGTGACACAGGGCTGGGGACTAATCAACTGAAGACACAGGGCTGGGAACTGATAATTAATGGCACGAGAGGAGGGGAAACACAAGACACAGAGAACACAGGCCTGACATTAGTGTCTAGTTTCTTAGAGATCTGAAAACAAACTCTGTCTTTTAATAATCGTTTTGGTTCCAGAGAGAGAGTTTTGACAGTCTTGATTGTGAATGTTGTTGAATCTGGTGAATCGACGTGTTGTCATCGACAGTAAAATGCATGAGTTTGAGAAATAATGTTGGATTCATTGTGTAGTTGCTGCCTAATTTTAGCTAAATAATACAAATAATTGCCTTGGGAATATTATTTATGTTTTATCATTTTCGTATTTTGAATTATGCAATGCATTGTGTTTTAGTTCTTACATTAAGTTAATTTAGTTTTCATTTTAATACAATTTTCTGCAAGGAGATTAAGTTTCTCTGTTTTCTTACAGTGTAGAAATGTGTAGAGTGTTTGTCAAGAAAACATTGATGTTGGCTTCAAAAAAGTATTACAATCTTAAAGTTTGAAGGATTTAGTGTAATGCTTTCTGGGTCATTCTGACAACTTTGGAAAAAACATACTTATGGCACTCAGGTATGTTCTTGTATGAAGTTATGCCGTTGTTTTTTACAGAAGGAAATGAGATACATTTCTAGTTTCAACTCAGCTGTTCCTCTTTAAAAGAAAATAATTATCATGTTTTTGCAAAGTGAATCACGTTTGTTTTTTGACTGATGAAAATCGGTACAATTGAATGATTTAGCCCTGGAGCCATATTGAGATCCCAATATCTCTGGAACCAAACTATATAGGGCTTGAAAAATGGACATGCCCAAAGGAAAGTTTGTTAAGACCCAATATCTAAAAGGGATATTAAGATATCTTTAATACTTCTTGAGTTACAGGCCTGCAAACTTTGGAGAAAAAACGTGAAAAGTTATATTTCCCCATTTTTTAACGGTCACTATTGGCACATAATGCAACAAAGATTGCTTGAGTCAACATGTTTTATTAATAAAGCTACCGATCTCTGAGTAAAAGTAACGTTGTGATGCTGCCATCTTTCTGAAGTCAGTTTTATCCCCCTGTAATCTGGCTCTGAATCTCAGCTGAAAATGGCTATTTTCACCCCCCCTATAAGATAGTGGATTACTTCTTAAATATTCATCCATGACATTTAATATGTTGGCTTTCATCACTGTACGTGTTTATCTTTCTTCAGAAGAAATATTAGTGAAATCAGAAATGTTGACACATAATGACCCTACTGTAAATGTGTACAGTAGTGGGCTGAAGCAGGTTAATGGTGCTTCGTGTTGGTACTGTATGTTGAGCTGCTGGAGTTCAGAGTCAGATGGAAATCTCTGTGATTGTGTTCTTCTTCAGTCGGATCAGAGCAGATGAAACACACTCGGACTGAAGATCTGTGCTGAGTTTAGTGAATGCAGGAGTCACAGTGTGTTCAACAACACATCCCACAGTTTAGTTTGACCTCAAATCCAGACACTCCAGTAGTCTTCAGACATGCACCTGAAGGTCAAGGTCAAGAGGTCATCGGTCACATGACCTCCACTTGGACATGACCAGGTTAACGTTCATTTTGGGTCACACTTCTTCATACCTTCGCAGTCATAAGTGACCAAGCCTTGAAGTGTAACCTCTTTTTTTAGGAATATCAATGTAATATATTTTTGTTTAGTAATATTTTTTTGATTATGCTATTTTATGCAATATTTATTTATACATTTTTGATTAGTTTTTTTTTTACTGTAGTCATTTGTCTTTTTTAAGTGTAAAAAAAATATTTATAAATATCACTGTTATGCTATTATAGTTTTTGTTAATATTTTGAATTATAATTTATTGTGTGTTTTTATTTTAGTTAAAGTGTTAGTCATTTTAATGTGTTTTTTTAATTTAATTTTTTTTTTTATCTCATTTCATTTTTTATTATTTAGTGCCTTGGCAGCTAGCTGAAATAAAATATTTGAAATGTTATATTACTAATATTTGAACGTTTTTATATATATATATATATATATTAAAAAGTTTACATTTTATTTCAAAACATTGTTTTATGTGTTTTAATTTCTGTTTTTGCTTCAGCTAATGATAATAGCCTTGCATCACTCATTATTTTATTTTATTTGTTTATTTTTTGCACTGTTTTTCGATACATTTGACAGTAGATGACAATCTCCTGAAGTCATGTGATTCTTTAAAGCTCTCAAATCTCAAGGTTTCACAGCTGGATCGTTTAAATCCACTTGTTCTATTTACTCAAGCAGCACCTGAGCAGTAACACGTTCATCTGCGGTGTGAAGAAAGAGGACTCATTTGACACAGATCGGACACAGAAATGAAATGAAAGGAGGGGTTTGTGTTGTGACCGGAGGTCAGAGAATGTGTTCAGTAATACTCTTCATATGAGCTGTAATTGAAAGCACATTAGACACCTGGTCTGTCTCTCCTGAAGCTCTTATAACACTTTCTCAGCCGAACGCATGTAAACATCATTTAGAACGGTGGAAGCGATTTATAAAAGTGCTGAGCCTCACACAAGAGCTGGAGGGCAGAACTCATACGAATGAAAAGAGCAGCCTGTGCAGTATTCACATTATTATACTTCAATCAGGCAAAGAGACTCTCTCATTGCTCCTCTGATGTTTATCAGTTAATTCATTGTATTTTAGAATGACTTCATGCATTTATGAACAGCCGAGTCACATTCCTTTCTACAATACATATCGTTTGAAAACCGCTTCACAGTGATACACAAGAAAATAAAAGAATGATGCTCTTCCATTTAATCTGTAAATCAGCTCTACAGAAGACAATAGAGTCATTATTCAGATCTATTCTCATCTGAACATATCAGTGTCATTCAATGTATAATATTTATCAATGTTAATTATCGTTTAAGGAATGTATCCATCAATTATATTAAGTTGATCAGGTTATAAACTAAATATGTATTTTTTTGATAATTGATTTTTGTATTAATAAATATATTTAGTGCGTGAATGAATGCATTAAATTAGATTTTTGTTATTGTTTTGAAAAACATATAAATTAAACAAATAAGACTAAATATATATTTAAAACAATAAATATAAAAATAATGTATAAATTAAAAATGAATCATCTGATTGTGTCAGTGCAATTAAACTGATAATATTTATGAATGTTAAATGTATTTTAAGGAATGTATCCATAACAACTTTAATAAAGTGAATCCAGTTATAAATGAAATATATAATCATTGGTTTTATTTTGAAAATGGAAATGACTGTAAATACAAGATGTATAGAATTGGTCACACAAGACCTGGACATGTGATAAAAGGAGAAGAATTGCCTCTGTGATTTATATATATAAATATATATATACACTGTGTATGATCAATAATAAGTTGTCTTTTAAGTCACAGACTTCAGTAGAGTCGTGCAGGTCTTCTCTGGATCTGTGCTTAATTATCACTAACGACTAACGAGCTCTGGAGAGCAGATGCAGATCCGTTAACAAATACTCCACACAACCTCGTCGGGCTTTCTCAACAAAAGACACATCTGATTTTATTTGAGCCACTGCTGGATCATGCTTTTGTATTTTTGTAATTCTGGTTGTGAATGATTTCATAAGTGCATGTTTTTAATGCTGATGGTCTGATAATGTTTTCTGTTGCTCTGGTGGGATTTTGTTGAACTCTGATAGTAGTTTATTTATTAACTGGCAAATTATTTCTGAAGCAAGACTGAAAAAAAATGCATTAAAATATACATTTAAGCTTTATTAAATGCCAAACAAAATTGCATATAAAATTGAAAAGAATTTCATAAAACAATTGCATTATGAGAATTGCATTAAAATAATTGTATATAATAATTGAAAATTAATACCATATGAAACTAATAAACTGAAATATGTATGCATGTGATGCATTTGTCAGTAGTTCATAAATCAGTCAAAACATACATAAGTCATTCAAAAAGTCATGGCATTGTTTATTATAAAAAGTATTATAAATTATATTTTTTAATCATATTTTCAAAATGCATTTATTCAAATGGCTTAGAATCAGTATACATTTGGTCATTGTGAAAACAATGATAGTAATTCATTAAAAAAGTATAAAATATGGCTGTGGAAGAAACAGAATTCAATTAGATAAATGGATTAGTTTGAAATATTTTATTGATTGATGATAAACACACAAACCTGGTTATTGTGTATATAAAACACATTCAGTTTATTAGCACTATTACATAAATCTGACCGTTTGATTTATGCATGACTGACTGATTTATGTCTTTGTGTTAATCCAAACATGGAAATGTTTATGTAACTCAAAAGCGTGAATAAGTCTATGTTTGACTTGTTTATATAGGCTAAAGATGCAAGTGGTCTGATTGTCATTGAAACATGTTTCTGTAGCATTTAGAGCAGCGTAACTATTCTCCAGCCGGTTTATTGGTGAGTTCTGTTTGTGTGTGAGTGATTCATTGTAAAGGACAGGTAATGTTGTTTATGTGGACGGGATGTTTTGGCCATTAATCGTCTCTGGTGTTTTAATCGAGGACCTCCAGGTTTATGCTCTTAATATCTGTAGCAGATCGGATGCTCAGCCAAAGCACTAAATGTCTGTCTGTTTTTTGACTTGCTCTTTGCATGATGTTTATTGTTTGTAGATTCACATATTTGTTTTAATAGCAAGTGAAATGGGTAACAGAATATCAGGATTGAGGATGTTCAGTTTTGGTGTGTCAGTCTGGAGTATGAAGTGAATATGTTTGATATCTGCTGATGTGCAGTGAAAGAGGACATTTAGTTATTTCTCTCTGAAGGTCTTTGTAATGCTTTCACATAAATCTCTGCTTTAAACCAGAACAAATGTGGTCCAGAAACAAATGAATGCACAGACCAACAGCAGATTTTCCATCAGCACTACAGTTCATGAGTCAACTGTTGTTTCTGATTATCATAAAGCATTCAAGATTGGATTCCTCTAAAGGGCGTAGGTTTGCTTTTGACATTGGTGGGGACATAACCCCTTGCCCCCCTCCCCTATAGCTTACAGTTTTTAATTTTTTGATATAGTATGTTTAACAGACAATAATTACACAATTATGAATTTGTGAACCAACAACATCAGTGTCAGAGCGCTGGGTGTCTTAAAGGGACAGTTCACCCTAAAATAAAAATCTGTCATCATTTACTCAGCCTCAAGTATTTCCAAACCTGTATGAATGTGTTTGTTCTGAACACAAAGGAAGATATTCTGAAGACTGTGGGAAACTGGGCAGTATTTCTTTCCTATTATGGGAGTCAATGATGACCCAAAACAGCCTGATTACAAACTTTGTTCAGAACAAACACATTCATGCAGGTGTGTCACTACTTGAGGCCGAGTAAATGATGACAGAATTTTCATTTTTGGATGAATTATCATTTTATTCTTTCTAATTGTTAGTATCAGACAGCAGGGCTTGTCTTTCACTCTTCAGTCTTATCTGTGGGCTTACAGTCTAAGACGCATCCGTCCGCCAGCTCTGATGGTTTTTCAGGGTTTTTGTGAGTGTGCCAGGACCTGGTTATGGTCAATGTGTCATGAAAACGAGCCAAACCAACTCTGCTTTCACCGCTCAGACGCTGTGTCACGAGGGAGCGATGCAGAGCACAGAGACACCTGAGTTCCCAAAGAACCAGCGCTTGACGCTTTTCCAGCCGGAATAACATCTAGATGAGTTTGTTTCTTCATCAGTCCATAATCCATAATAACGCTTCCTCCGATGAAAAAGTGTTTTGGTCTGAATCAGGAGAGAAATCTGCACAGATCAATCAATCTTGCTGTGTTTTCAGCTCATGTTTGCTTTGCTGGTTAGTGTTGTGTTGTGCAGCCCCAGGATACTGTCAGGATCTGACAAAGACTTGAAGAGCAGAAACTAAGACATAAATGGACTCAAGGATGTCTGTATTATTTTCACAGGCAGTGTAATGAATAGCAGTGTGGGTGCGGTTATGAGGAGAAAAGACAGCCGTCTGCACTAATAATCACTGACAGAATCCACAGACTCTTTATATAAAGAGTCTCATAACAAAGAAGCAATGCACTTTTTGCACTTTATCAGCATGGATCAGTTACCACATCAATGTGTTACTGCATGAAGCAATGACACCAGAGACTCTTCCGTCAATGAAATCTGATCACAAGCGTTCAGGAGACACACGGCACCTTAAATGAACTTTTATTGTCTGTCTGTCTGTCTGTGTGTGTGTGTGTGTGTGTGTGTGTGTGTGTGTGTGTGTGTGTGTGTGTGTGTGTGTGTGTGTGTGTGTGTGTGTGTGTGTGAGTGTGTGTGTGTGTGTGTGTGTGTGAGTGTGAGATTGTGAAAGTGTGTGTGTGTGTGTGTGTGTGTGTGTGTGTGTGTGTGTGTGTGTGTGTGTGTGTGTGTGTGTGTGTGTGTGTGTGTGTGTAACTCAGTCTTGAGACACATTGTAGAACTATCTCTGTGTTTTGGATGAGCTTTACTCAAGAAGAAGATACATTTTTCTTGAGCAAATCATGAAAGCTACATGAGGAATACCTGGCAGAAATGTGTCATATTCACCCGAAGATGAAGAGTATGATGTCATGAGTCACATATGACAAATTAAACACATATGATCTCAAGATGACTGCACAAACAAAGATGACCTCAACTAAATAGAAAGACAATGAAGTCCAGAAGAAGAGATGTGGATCTGATATGCCTCAATAGGGGACCTTTTCTGTGCTCAAAAAGCACTAATGTACTCAAACTCATCAACATCTTGGATGGCCTGAGTTCACCCATTCACTGCAGAGCATCCATTGCTGAGACATTTCTACAAACCTGACGAAGAAACAAACTCATCCTAATCTCTGATGAACTGGGGTGAACACATTTACAGCACATTTTCATTTTGGTTCACACTGTTCCTGTAATGTTAGTTAGTTAATGTATGCACTACCAGTAACTAATGGGACCTCATTGTATAGTCTTACCATTTAACTTTTTTAAATGCGGTCTGTTTTTAAAAAAAAAAGCATTTGAGATTGTCTCTATCACTTTTATAATCTAGCTGAGCAGAAGGACATGTTTCCCTCATTGCAAGTGTTTGCACTACTTGGTCTTGTTTCAATCTATGCGTGTGGTGCATGTAATAACACCCTAAACCATCTGCACACTTACTTGAGAAGCGCATACTGGGAATTTATCTCTTGCACTTCTCAATATGTCACTGCATAGAGATGTGTGTGTCTGATCATGTGTGTGTCTGATCATGTGTTGTGCGTTGACCTTTCCTCACATTTAGCTGTATTGCAGGTCAGTAATGTGTCTCTGGTCTTCTGATGCAGATGTTCTCGTGAGATCTCTCTTCATCGAGGCCGCTGGGGTGCTCAGCATGTGGCGTCAGTTGTGCTGTATTTTGACCTTGTGAAGGTTGCCAAACCCCCCTCTGGTGCCAGCGTTCATTGCTTTCAGGCTTTGCTGCTCAATCTAATGGCGTCGGCAGCCTTGGGAAAACTAGTACACTTCAGCATACTTAAAAAAAGAGTATGGAAATGACACAATATACTTAAGTGTGAATTTAATGTAATGTTTTCAGACACTTAACTACATGCTATTCACAATTTAATGAAAATGTATTATAGTTTACATTTATATTAGTTGAACATAGTGCTCTTTTGACCCATTTTTACATGTAAGTTCATATTGCCTCTAATGCCTTTTAAATATAGTTAAAGTACTGCTGAATGTACTGACAAGCATTTTTGATAAACTTAAATATACTTTTATGTAACTTCTTTTGAATCTTGTATGTCATTTAAACATATTTTATTTTAAATATATTTTCACATTTAGTTGTAATTTAGTGCATTTAAAATATATGCACTATAGATCACTAAAGTTCAAGAGCTTTAATATGTTATTCAACAAATCAAAATAAGTACTGCTTTAAAAGATTATTAAAACATAATGATTAAAAATATACTTTAGGAAACTGTTCATTTGACATTACAAAGTGCACTATTTCAAATTGTACTTAAGTGTGTTAAGAAGAAATGCATGAAAGTGTTCTCCAAGTACACTTAAGTGCTCTTTTATTTCAGTAATATTATATTATCTGCAAGTACAGTATTTAAAAATATACTTTTAAGAATTACAGTACACCCATCAAAATGATGTTTGCGACTTAGGCGGTTTAATTAAATCAATAAATTAGAGATGAATTGTTTTGTATGTAGCGTATGTCTCTATGGAGGCGAGTTGATAAAGACCAGCCTCATTATTACCAGCACACCTCTGTTTCCGCTCAGGTTCAAGGCCTGATGATTAATGAGAATAATCACCTCAGCACTGATAGTTAATGAACACCACGTGTCCGTTATCTGTCAGACCTCACATCCTGGTACTATTAGTAATTTTCTGTTGTCAAAGGTATGAGATTCCATTGCTGTCTCGCAGCTGCTTCCCATTTAGTCCCAGTTAACCCCCTGAGCTTGTGTTCCTGTCAGAAGAGAGAAGCAGTTTGTGTTTCTGTGTCCGACTCGGTCATCACAGTATAATATCCACATGCAATGAACTTTTACTGACCTTATAGATGCTGAGCGTCCCTTTAATAGATTAACATTTTGAAACAACATGTTCTTCAATCAAAACCATTATGAGCATTCCCACTATTCAGATTCATCTTTTTCACATTTAAAATATTTTTGAAATAAAACGGTTTCTGTATGTTGAAGGGTAACTATATGTCCTAATTGCACACAAAGTCTGGGACCGGTTCAAAACAATAAAATACAAATAAATGACAATGTATTATTTGAAATAGAATGCAAACATTAGAACTTTAGAGTGTTGTTTTGGACACACTGAATTAGGATTTTTTTTAAATATATGTAATTTCATATTTACATCTTTTGCCATTGAGATATGGTTAGCAATGTACTGGCAAGGGTTTATGGTAAACTAAAACGCATTTTAATGTAATTTCTCATGTATTTTAATGTTTTTGTAATTGCATGTTTTTTTTATATATATTATACATGTAATATAATACAGAACTATAATATTGATATGTAATATAATATTACATTAAGATGTAATATACTTTACACATGCTTTATGTTAGTCATGGCATCACAAAAAAACAATAAAATCAAAAACACATAAAAGTCATTTGAATGGTGAAGGCATGTGAGAAAGTTTATTCTCTTAATAACAATAAAAAGTGAAACATGTTATTTCATTTAAATATATTTTATTTTAAATATATTTATGGTTGTACATTTAGTTGCAATTAAGTACATTTAAAATATACACACTATAGATGTAATATTGAATAACACAGCAAAGTTCAAGTGCTTTAGTATGTTATTCAACACATCCAAATAAATTACTGCTTTAAAAGATTATTAAAACATAATGATTAAAAATGTACTTTAGGAAAGTGTTAATTTGTAATGACAAAGTGCACTATTTAGAAGTGTACTTAAGTGTGTTAAGAAACACAGGAAAGTGTTCCAAGTACATTTATTTCAGTAATATTATATTATCAGCAAGTACAGTTTTTAAAAATACACTTTTAAGAACTACACAACAAGTGCACATTGCAATCTGTAATGTTAACAGTGCTGATCTGTCATAAACCCAGCACAGGAGAATTAGTTAATGAACTATAATGTTATAATGAAGTTGTGTAGCTGCAGATGGTTTTGTGTCTCTCAGGTCTCTGTTTTTGCCAGAAGCGAGGCTCAGACATTCCTCTCGACTCAGACTCAGACTCATCTACAGAGTAAATATCTCATCTACAGAGTAAATATTTATCTGTCATTTCACTGCCAGCATCTCAAAATCCTTCTCGTTCAGTCTGTGCGCTTTATGCATGTTTGTCTGTCCGTTTATCATGTTTATCCACCGCCTGCTCAACAGGGACGGCAGTAAAGTGTTTCTAAATCAAACCTGTTTTGATTTCTGTTGAGGATGGTTGGTGTTGGTTATTATTGAGAGATTCCATCAATTCCTGATTTTAGTATTTTTAGGATGAGAATTTAGTCCCGTTACATCTGAACCACTGGAAAAGAGTACAATCCTAACCCTAACCCTAACCCTAACCCTAACCCTAACCCTAACCCTAACCCTAACCTAACCCTAACCATGATGGAATTCAGAAAAATTAAAATGCAAAAAAAAATTATTTGAGAAACAAATTATGTACATTTGTTACACTTTTAATTGTTACACTGTCATGATTTCAATTCATCATACATGATTTTTGAGATTTAAAATTATTATTTAACAATTCAAACAGACTACATACATTTTTAAAACTGAAATAAACTTAATAAAAATAAATTAAATACAAATATTAAAATAGGATTTTGAATAAATTTCATAGGGCCCTATAACTTCATGTTTATGAGAACGCTAGATTCAGAAAGCAAGCTAGAGCGGAGGAGAAATTTTGAGTGGTAAATGCTGTAGAATAGTTGTCTTCAGCTGGTTCTTGAACGTTGTGATGTTTCAGGTGTCAGTTTGAAGCTTGGCAGCTCTGTTCACCGGAGAGGAGCAGAGAGAGAAGGGTCTGGAACGTGGCTTCATGACTTCTTCTGAAGTTCTGTCCGTCCAGAACTAAATACTGATCGTTTCACAGTCATAACTAGTACATACAGTAGAACTCTGGATATGTGAGTAATGTTGAGTGAGTAATGATATTATACTGTATATTACTGTTTTCCTCCATAGGACTGTTAGTCAAGACCAAGGCATGTCGTCTTTTAGGATGAACTCACATCATCTTTCATTCCAGATTTCATGTCTTTGCTGCATTATGAGATAATCCATATATATTTACAGACATAAGGAGATCATAGCATGCATTTTTCCTCATGGTAACACATGCATTAATTGATCTATGCATATCTTTTCATATCATGCATTTTTTCCCCCAGATTTCTTATTACATCTGAAATTAGTTGTTGTGTTTTAATGCATTTTACTTTCTGAAGTTGTAATAAGGAATGGATATTATTAACTATACATGAGATCGTGTAATGCATTATAATGTGCATTAGAATGAATTCATCAAAATATAATGCATTATGTATAAAGACTTCAGGTAAAGTTAGGGTTAGGGTTAGGGTTAGAGTTAGGGTTAGGGTTAGGGTTAGGTTAGGGTTAGGGTTAGGGTTTGCAGCAAAACAGTAATAATTTGCTTGTATATGATCTTTCTTCTTGCTGCAATGTGTTTTCATCAGGATATTAGTACAGAACAGTTTCCATCTAAAAAGACCAAGACTGTGGAGTTTGATTATTGTCTGATCCTGCTGAACTTCTCCAGGCTCCTCAGAAGGACGCTGTTTGGTGGAACGGAGCGGCAGATCTTAAACTAGGCCAGCCAACATGACACGAGATGATGATCATGAGTCAAACTGCAAGATCAGCTGTGCTGCACACCCTTCAGCGAACACGCCCAGAGCCACCCAAACACACACACACACACACACACACACACACACACACACACACACACACACACACACACACACACACACACACACACACACACACACACATCACTCACTCACACACACACACACACACACACACACACACACACACATGCATGCACGCACTCACACACACACACACACACACATAGACACACACACATACTAACACAAACACACACACACACACACACACACACACACACACACAACGACTCGCCCTCATCCCTCTCAATGGGTTTCTGGGCCCAAATGATCACGTTTAATTTGAAAATTGCATGTTTTGATGTCAGGATCAGGAAATTTCGTGACAGTTTCTCAATGCTGCATTGGACTGGATCACTATGATCCTGATACAAATGTTTCAAATTGACCAAATCTGGATTGTAAGAGCTCTAAGTGAGGCTACATACAGTATTGATATATGGAGGGCTAGCTATATGACACTTTATATTTGAAGAAACATTAAACAATACAATAAAACAAAACAAACTGTCTCTCCCATTTTCAGTTTCTTTTAAAGAATAATGACCACATAATATATTTATTACAATGACACAGTCTTCAGCGTTAAACCACTCAAAAGTTGTTTTAACAAATGCATCCCTTTTTACCCTTTTTCAAGAGTTTAGAATAATAGTTTTTTTGGTTATTATTGGGTCTGAAATATGTATTTTCTGCTCATCAAGGCTGTATTTATTTGATTTTGTTTTAAACGTAGTAAAATTGTAAAATAGTATTACAATTTAAAATAACAAGTGAATATGTTCTATTTGAATATGTTTTAAAATGTAATTTATTTAGAGGCACTGTAAAAAAAAACATGTTTTTGAGTTTTTTCAACTTATTGGAAGTTTTTCAACTTTTTGTTGTATAAACTTAAAACAAGAAGTTGAGAAAACTCAAAAATCATGCTTAAGCTGGTTGCCTTAAACTTTTAAGTTTGCCCTAAAAAATTTTTTACAGTATATTAGGAACAATTCCTGAAGGATCGTGTGACTGAAGACTGCAGTAATGATGCTGAAAATTGTTTGCATCACAGGAAGAAATGATATTTTACAGTATGGAAAACATTTATTTTAAATCACAATAATATTTTACTATTTTGCTGTTTTTCTGAACTTTTAATCAAATAAATGCAACCTTGGTGAGCAGAAGAGGATTCATTCAAAAACATTGAAAATATTAAATTATCGTAAATATTTGGCTTGTTGTCTACAAACAATAAATAAAAAAATATATATTTACTGAAAGGCCTTCTACTTTATCACTGCAGTGGTTAAACAAAGTTGAAATGCTGGGATCAGGATAACCCTGATTTATTTATGTATTTATTTGAATGTCTTCAATCCTTCTTACAAAGCTTTGAGCAGCACATACTGAAGGTTTGATCCAGATAAAAACAAGACTGGATTGCATGATCTAATCCAACTTCATAATCCTTTTTGTTTTCTTTTGAACAGCCCATATTTATGATTTGATCCAATCTGATAGCAGAAATTGAATTAAACTTATTTTGAACAACTGGGCTGTGATGCTTTGTGTGTTTGAGGATCTGTTTTCTATACAGTAAAGTGGATGATGTTTACTGCACAAGAAAGACTTTTTCAGTCTTAAATGAACTTAAATGTCAGTCTGTACCTCACACACAACATATGACTTGGAATATATACTGTAAAAAATATGATTTTTCAGAAATAAGTATTAGAGTATGTTTTCATAACTGTTTAATAATGTTGATTGTTTTTTTGTGGGTTTTTTTGTGTGTAAAAAAGTAAATCCAACACTATTATCAGTGTAGTTCACGAATCATATCTAGTAATATAAATACATTTTATCACAGTTTAAAGCTTGATCAGTATAAATCTCCATCCAGATTTGTTGTTCTGCCTAAAACCGGATGATTTGAGCAAATTCAGTACGTTTAAAGTCTGTAAGCCATGTGTCTAGTATGTTGGTCAATGAGTTTCAGATGCTGTTGACTCTTGGCTGCTTTTATCTTTTACCGATCGTATGGTTTATGTGCATCAACATGCTCCCATAAACCCCGTCTTTAGCCTTCAGTTTAGGGTTTGGACCTGAGTTTGAGGTCAAATAAAAAAACAGATGCATTGTATGGCATATTCTTCATCAGTTTTCATTTACAGGTCTGTGTCTTCACTATTCATGCACATAAGGACTGATCTTGTAATGATCTTCAATCCATGTTTAATTGTTCCATTATTTATTAAAGAAACAGTTCACCCAGTAATGAAGGTTTGCTGAAATTGTCCTCCCCCTCAGACTATCCAAGATCAGGATGAGTTTGTTTCTTCATCAGGTTTGTAGAAGTGTGTCTCTGCATCAGTGTCTCAGTAATGGATGCTCTGCAGTGAATGGGTAAAGAAGTAAATGACCCGCATGTTAAACAGGATTGGTCTCATTCACTGTGAGCCTCCTGAGCAAATGGGATATGAATTATGTAGTTTTGGATCTGTTTTTAGTTGTTTTAATACTACTATTGATTGCTTCAGTTGTCCTCGTTTGGATAAAAGCGTTTGCTTAATGACTAAATGCATTTAGCCTTATTTTACATTTTATTAAATTATTTTAACTACATTGGCTTACTGCTATTATAAAACATCCAAACAGTCAAACAATAAAACGCAACCATGCTTGATAAATAATTAAACAAGGTATCACTTTAGAGTCAGGTTCCAGCATGAACAGAGACAACTTTTGATTTAAATAATATATGTGTAATGTTGAAATTAACATTAACCAAGAATATACATGTTTTATAAGTCATTTTCATTCTCTGTTCATGTTATTTAATGTAATTTAACTGCAATAATGCATGGCTTATGTTAGTATGTTAGTTACATAATGCATTAACTAATGTGAACAAATGTTAACATTGTTTCTAAAATATCAAATTGTCATAAATAATCTGAGTATGCAATTCTTTCAATGTAGTTTGTTTATTAAAATTATGTGGTTTATATTTTACGAGAAGTTTTAATTGAACTCAGTAATAAAAAAAAAATTCAGAATTGTGAGGAAGTCATTTTTAAAAAGTTATGAAGTTATATTTACAGATAGCTATTTTTTTTATTTTGTCGCAAAAAAAGTCAAATGTGTAAGATTAAAATCTCACAATTATCTTTATTACTTTTTTTAATTTCATGGTGGAAGCAAGCTCATAAGTGCAGCTCATCCAATCAGAACATAATTGATATGTAATATGTGACTATAAAACATTATATGACTATAAAATGTGTATTCCTTGAATCTGAATTGCTAATTAAAGTGCTTATAAAGAAATGTTCTTGTGCAACTCTTCATAAAGTAAGTTGCATTGCAAAGGAATAATTTGCCAGGAAAATGAATGCAAATCAAAATAATACAAAGGGCTTGTGTATTCGTTCAGTGGTTGTTGTGTAAAATAGGCAATAAAACAGCAGTCCAAGGTATTTTTAACCCGGTCTGTGAATCAGTGCTGGACCAGGACCACCAAGAACCGCTGACTAAACAATCACACCTCACTGTACTCAGTAAACCAAGCATCGCATGCATCAGTGCAGTACATACTTTAATATCCAGTGTTTGAAAAGAAATCATGACAAACTGTTCATTCTTTGGCACAATTATTTATAGTAAAGAATGGTCTCGGATTGCAGATGGTCAGGAGACGCTGAAAATAGACTGCGCTGTAATCATGACACTGTTACTACTTCAATCAAGTTATTAGCTATGCGCACTGATGTCTTAAATTAATATATTTGTTTTTATGCATGAAAACAAAATGATTTGTTTTAGTATTGTAATTCAGTGCAATTGCCTTGAAACAAGCCAAATAAATTCCTCAAAATGAATAATAAATGCATTGCTTATTGTTAGTTATTTAATGCATTAACTAGCTTTAACCAATGCGCCCTCATGTCTGAAGTGTTAGCTTCAAATTATCATAAATTACTTCCTTGTGTTTGATTTTATGCATAAAAATGGTTTCCATTTGAGTATTAGGATCCAATGCAATTGCCTTGAAACTAATTCCAAAATTCCTCAAAATGATTAATAAATGCATTGCTTATTGTTGATGTTATTTAATGCATTAACCAATACGACCTCATTTCTAAAGTGTTATCTTTAAATTATCATAAAACGCTCATTGTATTTTATGCATGAACAAATGTATTATGATCCAAAGCAATTGCCTCCACAATCATTGTTTCTGCTCCGTCTGTGTCTGTTGTTTAGTGAAGCAGTAGATGGGTGTTATTACTCTGAGCAGCTGTTTTCAGAGGAGGGGGGGGGTCTCTCCTTTAGCTCCTCCTTACTCAGGCTTGGGTTTCACCATCGCTTTTCTCCAGCTCGACTCAGACAGTGAAGCTCCTCACGGGATCCTCATGGAGTTTATTTAGCACATGAAAAAGAAACCTGTTTTTCTATTCTGATTATTTTTACTTTCTGTTGCATTTATCAAGTGCATGAAAAGCGGGCGAACATTTATAAAAGAATGCAGTGATATTATATTCTGTGTGAAGCTGATCTAAGTGAGAACTGCTTGAAGGACATGAAGGCTGGAAAGGCAGTCATTCACAAGAACATCAAGGTGAGATTCATGTCATTTCATTTTCTAAGAATCCATGAAACTTCACATTAAAGTATTATCATAACATCACATTTGTAATGTTTTTCTCTTGGATCTGTTGTTGTACTGCATATATAATGTATAAATCATATTTAAAATATTTATTTACCATTGCATTTTATTTATGTTCATTCATAAATGCAATTAATTTTAAACCCATTGAATAAAATACTTAATTTAATTTTTTTTTTTTTATTCAAAATATTTAAATATGATTTAATATTACTGAATCAACCTATATGCATTAATTCATATCAACAAAATGTATTTGAATGGTTAAATCAGGTAAAAGAGCTCAGTAAGGTAACTATTTTCTATAGATACTTGCCTTTTCTATATCTGTCTATATGCAGTACAACAACAGTAAATTATTGTGGAATCATGCATTCAGCCTTTAATCATTGATGACTGTTGAGATCTTTTATTTGTCTTCACGCTGGCTTAATTTAATTCCTAATGACATTTTAAAACGAGTATAAGGAATGCAAAAGGATTTCTAGCATAGTTTGGAACTAATCCTGAAGATCTTGAGGACTAAATCAAGATCCTACCGAATGAACTGTGTGCAAAAATAAACTTAAGATAGTTCAGTTTATCCAGCAGGATCGTGTTTGATTCCATAGATGTTACAAATTATGATAGATATTGTAATTAAATTATTTTAAGATGTTATGAAAGTGTTGTAGCTCAAACAATAGTGGACCCGGACTGTGCTTGCAACACCAAGGTCATGGGTTTGATTCCTAGGGAATGCATTAATTGATCAATTGTAAGCATTAAATGATAAACGCGTCTGCCAAATGAATGCATGGATGTTTTGGTGAACACCTGTTGGCTGTGTGTGAGGTGTGATTCTGTGTTTCAGCACTAGAGGGAGGTGAACGCTTCAGAGCGGTCATCATGGGCTCTTCATGCGTGGGCCTGATGCTGATGCTGCTGGTCAGTGTCCCCGGCCCGCGGGTTTGTCCGCGGCAGTGCGCCTGCTCTGCTCCCGCTGAAGTGCACTGCACCTTCCGTGCGCTCCTGACCGTTCCCACCGGCATCTCCAGACAGGTCCAGCGCATTAACTTTGGGTGAGTCACTCCAAATCATCTCATGCACGGCAGAAACTGGAGGTCTATGATAGGATTGTATATGACCCTGGACCACAAAACCAGTCATAAGGTTATTATTATTTTTTCGATTTTCCACTGATGTATGGTTTGTTATGATCAGACAATATTTTATAATCTGGAATCTGAGGGTGTAAAACAATCTAAATATTGAGAAAATTGCCTTTAAAGTTGTTCAAATGAAGTTCTAAGCAATGCATATTACTAATCAAAAATTAAGTTTTGATATATTTACGGTAGGAAATGTACTAAATATCTTCATGGAACATGATCTTAATATCTAATGATTTTTGGCATCAAAGAAAATGTGATAATTGTGACCCATAAAATGTATTGTTGGCTATTGCTACAAATATAGCTGTGCTGCTTATGACTGCTTTTGTGCTCCAGGGTCATATTTATGAAATATAAGAGTTTGCACAGTTTTTACTCCTGTAAATATTAGGCTCCTAAGGGTGAGTTTGTCAGTCATATCACATGTATTTTTAATTCTTTATTCAATACAGAATGTTTCAAAGCAGCTTCACTGTAATATAACAGGAAAATAACAGTGTTAAAGTGGTAAAATTGATCAGTTATGAAACTAATTCAATTCAGCTGTAAAGCAGCTCTACACAGAAGACAATATTCAGTTTAATAAGTGGTGACATTATCAAGCTCAATTCAGTTCAGAGTTTGTTCTTATTCAATTATTAAATATTAATAGTTTTTTATAAACATTTAAAATGTTTTTGCACAGGCTCAAATCTTAAAGTGTTGATTCTAAAAACTGTTCTTACTATTATTGACTATTATACACTATATGGGGTAAGTTAATTATGCCTAGTATAGTCTTTCAGCAAAACTTAAAATCAAGCATTTATTAGATTTACTGAAGAAATTGAGAGAAGTTCTGTTCAAGCAAAAGTTGCTTTTCATGGTTGGTTGCTAAGGTGTTTATATTATCGTTAGGGTGTTTCTAGGTGGTTGCTAGGGTTGTATTCTGGTTCTCTCATGCATGAATCAATCGTGAGTCTCTCTGACTAGACTTTAATGCATAGTGTTTAGCGTGTGATCACAGGATTAAAGACAAGTAATATTTAGACAGTTGTCAACAACATGTTTGAATTCGACATGTAAACCCCTGCTAGAGAGAAAATAAGTATTTGCATAACTCTTATAGTTGCTGAGCTATAAGAAACCTAGAGACAACTAGATCTAGCCATCGATATTATATGTGTATACATACAAATTAAGCATTTATATTTATGCATTTCTAAGACATTTTTATCCAGAGTGACTTACAAGAGAGGAACAATTGGCATTTTTTATTTTATCTTTATTTTACTTATTTATTTTTACACTTCATCATAAAGAAATAAACACAAGTGTATGCTGGTAACTATGCGTTTGCTCTCTAACAGGTTTAACGCTATAAATCACATCACAGACGTCTCCTTTGCTGGCCTTGGAAAACTAGAGCTGCTCATGATGCACGGCAACAACGTGCAGAAAATACCTGATGCTGCTTTTCAGGATCTGCTTTCATTACAGGTGACATCACAGACATCCGCTGAAGCACGCTAGAAGTCCTTAGTTCTAACTTAAAAAGATTCAAAGTTAAAGTGATGGTGTTATGTTAGATTTCAAACGTTAAACAGACTATAGCTGTAAATGATGTCTTGTTTTTGTCAGAATTCAATTCAAGTTTATTTGTTTAGCACTTTTCACGAATCATTGCAAAGCAGCTTTACAGAAAATTTCAGTTTCTATTTTAAAGTTTCTACATTATATTTATATTTTCATGGATCCACAACATACTGACTATGAGAAATTTTACAAGAATATGTCAACTTATTCTACTACTCTCTGAGTTATTAGACATGCAGCTGCAAATGAATGAGTTAATTGACATGTAGTTGACATGTTGTTACAAAGTTACTTAAAGTTAGTAAAATGTCTAAAGTGCACTATCAAAATAAAGTGTAACCGATATTTTACCTCAGAGTCTTTTTCTGGTTAAATAAATAAAATAAATAGTGCTGTCAAATGATTAATCGCATCCAGTATAAAAGTTTTTGTTTGCATAATATATGAAGTGTGTACTGTGTATATTTATATATATATATATATATATATATATATATATATATATATAAATACACAAACACATACAGTATATATTTTGAAAATATTTACATGTGTGTATACATTTATATTTTATATTAAATATAAATATATTTGCAATATAAACATAACATATTGTTCTTAAATATATACATGCATGTGTTTGTATATGTATATATATATATATATATATATACACATAATAAATATACACAGTGCACACTCATATATTATGTAAACAAAGGATGCAATTAATCGTTTGACAGCACTAAAAATAAATCATAAATATTTAGTAGTAGTGTATCAGTGGTGACTGTCCATATGGAAGAAATGTAAAGTAAAAATGACTCGAAGCTCACTGTGTTTCCCACAGGTTTTAAAGATGAGCTACAACAAACTGCGAGTCATTACCGGTCACACCTTCTCTGGTTTGACAGCCCTTGTTAGACTCCATCTGGACCACAACCGCATCGAGTTCATCCACCCGGATGCATTCAGTGGGCTGACGTCACTGCGTCTGCTCCATCTAGAGGCCAACCATCTACAGAAGCTCCATCCCAATACTTTCAGCACGTTCTCACTGCTGCGGAGTTTCCCCATGTCCACCCTGAGGCATCTGTACCTCTCTGAAAACCTCCTCGGCACACTGCCCAGAAACATGCTGGAGAACATGCCACAGCTAGAGAACCTCTTCTTATACTCAAACCCCTGGAGCTGCGACTGCCGGATGAGCTGGTTACAGGACTGGAGCGCACAAAATCCAGGTAATTCAACTGTGTCTGAGTGCTTCAGATGATCGTTATCCAGATATCACACTGTGTATCACACTGTGTAAGCTTAGATATCATATATCAGTATAAACTATATCTGAAGGAGATATCATGGGTTTGTGCAGCAGTAGTTCAATAGAGTTGAAGTTTGAGGTCAGTTCAGGTTGTAGTCTTTGGTTCTGTGTAAATAAAATGCTGCCAATCACATTCAGAATGCAAATTGATTGCAATTTAATTTTAATAAAGAAAATCTTCCAAACTATTAGAACAAAAAATTACTTTGTGTGTGTGTGTGTGTGTATACGTATATACAAACACAAAACCAGTCATAAGGGTCAATTTGTTTAAATTGAGATTTATAAGTCATCTGAAAGCTCAATAAATATACATATTGGTGTTATGATAGGACAATATTTGGCTGAGATACATCTATTTGAAAATCTGGAATCTGAGGGTGAAAGAAAATCTAAATATTGAGAAAATCATCTTTAAAGTTGTTCAAATGAAGTTCTTAGCAACGCATATTACTAATCAAAAAATATTTTTTTATGTGTTTACAGTTGGAAATTTAAAAAATATCTTCATGGAACATGATTTTAATATCCTAATGATTTTTGGTATAAAAGAAAAATGTATAATTTTTACACATACAATGTATTGTTGGCTATTGCTATAAATATACCTGTGCTGATATGACTGCTTTTGTACTCCAGGGTCACAAATATAACACACACACACACACACACACACACACACACACACACACACACACACACCCTTTCAAAAGTTTGGGGTCAATACATTTATATTTATTTATGAAAGAAAATAATACTTAAATTAATACAATTTTATAACAAGTGACAGTAAATACTTTTATATTGTTACAAAAATAATTTTTAATAAATGTTGTTTATTTAATAAATGCTTTTTAACTTTTTATTAATCAAAGAATCCTGAAAGAAGAACGACATCTGTTGGAATGAAGAATGGAATCACATGTTCCATAAAAATATTAAGCAGATTAACAGATTAACTGTTAACTGTTAACATTAATGGTTAATGAAAATTAATTTTTGTCACCACTGAAATAAACTATATTTTAAAATATGTTAAAATAGAAAAACATTATTTTAAATAATAAAATCTGTTATAATCTTTTTTGATAAAATAAATGTAGCTTTTATGTGAATAAGACAATTAGAGATGTTTCAATATTTAGAACACTTGAGTGAAGAACTAATTCCGTTTTCTAAAGTCTGGATTTGTTTCGTTTTCCTAGGGGTGATGAAATGCAAGAAGGACAGATCATTTGCCAGCGGTCAGCTCTGTCCACTGTGCAAATCTCCTAAACATCTCAAAGGACAAGACATCTCTGATCTCAAAGAGTTCATCTGCTCTGGACCAGCTATCAGCTCTCAGGAAAGAACATCTCACACGAGGACAACATGAGTGAACTCCTGCCCATCGACAGGATCAAACCATCGTTTGGAAATGTCTCCCTTGGTTTATCCGACGAGCATGGGACTAAAGTGGACTTGATCTGCCAAATACTTGAACCAAGAGAATCCACTAAAATCAGCTGGAATTATACAAAATCTCTGGAGATCGCTGCTAACATGACTCTCTTCTTTGACCTGGAGTGTCCTGTGGACAGAGACAACTATGAGAGCTTTTGGAGGCTTCTTGCGTACTATAGTGAAGTGCCTGTGCATCTGCGAAGGGAAATCATGCTAAGCAGAGAGCCGGAGCTGAGCTACAGATACAGACAGGACATCGAAAGGGACGCCTATTTTTACACTGGTGTCCGAGCCAATGTTGTAGCCCATCCATCTTGGCTCATGCAGTCCTTCATGAACATCAAATTAAACAGACCTTATTCCTCCTCCAAGAGTGTGAGACTTATTCTTAATACTCATTTGACTACCACCACAGACAAGGAGCCCGTCAGATCTTGGGTCATGATTGAACATGACAATAAAACCCAGACGAGCTTCAGTTCTGTTGTTGGTGGTGCGATTGAAATGGACTGCCATGTGCAAAGCTCAGAAAACGCTGCCATTTATTGGATGGCGCCTGATGGGTCAAAGATTAAAGCTGCGTTCGGTTCGACCGACAAAAAAGTGAGCGTTTCTAGCAGCGGCAAACTTCACATTAAATCTGTCGAGCACAGAGACTCTGGAGTTTATTATTGTATTGCTGAGGTTGCAGGAGATATTGATGTTCTGCCTTTCCGTTTAACCATTATGGAGTCCTCAACCCCGCTTCCAGGTGAAGAAGTTGGAAATGCTTTAACAAGGTTCGTTGGCGAGTCTGCATCTTTACCCTGTCTTACTATGGGGACTCCTGATGCTGTGGTGAATTGGATATTACCAGATGGCAGTGTACTGAATGCCAAAGCAAATACATCCAGGGCTTTAGTCTTTTCCAATGGGACTTTGTTTATTCCTTATAGTCGGCTCAACAATAATGGATATCACAAATGCATTGCCATGAACCAACACGGTGTGGATATACTGGCGACTAAACTAACTGTTATGAGACGGAAAGGAATCCAGCCATTTCGACAGTATCCCATCAGACCGCAGTCAGCCGCGGGAGTGTCCACTAAGGTAAAGGCCTTTTTGGAGGATGTAGAGGAAGCTTCCGGAGATGAAACTCAAGAGAGAGGAGTACCAAACAGAAGTTTTATTAATCGAAGGAAGGGTCCAAATGCAAGAACTCAAGGACGTTATTTTGGCAGCATCCACCAAAAGCGACCTTTTAGAAAGGGCATGCATGGAAAACCAAACAGAACTGTCTTAACAAACCTAAGAACTGTTAATACCAAGAACAAAATAGACCCTCAGAAGTGGGCCATTCTTTTGGCCAAAATCCGTGAGAAAACCTCTCAGAAGAACTCATCTGTTAACATTGTCCAACATGGCACTGCAGAAAAAAGTCTACAGACGGTGAATGTAGGGTTGATTGACAACATTGAGATTTCTTCTGGAGACTCCGGTCCACAGGATGAGTCAAACACTTTCAGCACGCCACACCAAACGGATGTTTACCACAGGCATGCAATTACACCACACATCGAGGGACAAAAATAATAACGTATACCTTACGCCTCCTCCAGAATTACAAACTAGCTCAGACGAGGTGCCTTACATCTCAAATCCCACATCTGGACCCCATTATGTTATGACAGAGGTGAATGTTGTAGAAAGAGGGCATGTGGGCACCGTAAGTGCCAAAAATGACCAAGTATATTCAAGGTCTGTCATCAAACCGGAGTCTGAGAAAGAAAATGAGCATAATTTCTCCGGAAAGACCTCCGTCCATTTGCAGATTGGGGGGGTTGATTTTAGGCAGCCTGACAGCAATCCATTTGCTACCACATCAAGCCCACGTGCTCCATCAAGTTCAGCGCCATCGAGAGCAAAAGATCACTGGAGCTCCAGAAGAAGATTTGGAGGTAGACGACGAATAAAATTGAGAAGGCCCTTCTCAAAGCTTTCGACAAGAAGACCATGGTCCACCTCTACAGCTGCAGGAGTTTATGTTCCAACTTTGAAAGCAGATCCGATAAGCCCAGCTGAAGACATAATGATCTATCCAACTTCTATATCTACTGCTCACATTTACTCCAGAACCCCATCTGGAGACACATTGATCCATCCAACTACATCTACTACTCGCATTTACTCCAGAACCCCATCTGGAGACACATTGATCCATCCAACTACATCTACTACTCGCATTTACTCCAGAACCCCATCTGGAGACATATTGATTCATCCAACTACAACTACTGCTCGCATTTACTCTAGAACCCCTTCTGGAGACATATTGATCCATCCAACTAGTACAACCACTGCTCACATTTACTCCACAACCTTAGCTGGAAGCACGTTGGAATATCAGACTACTAGTCCCATTTATCTTACAGTGCCGAGGGTGTTCCCAAATGCCATTAATGGGGAAAACAGGTTCAAAACAGGTTTCTCCTTCCCAGATGAGAAAACAGGTTCAAAAATCCACAACGTGAAGGCAAGCAATGTCCTCCAAATCCAAAAGATGCCTCCAAACTCTAGAAGCCCATCTGCATCTGCCCCCATGAGCACAACATCAGAGTTAGAGAATGAAGACATTACTTCTTTCGAGAAGGAAGAAGGCGGAAGCATTGCATCTGCAGAGGAGATGGATGAGTACTTGGTTCCCACGAGTGTAGATCCGACATCTCAACTTGGCATCGAAACCATTCCACTGACAACTGCTCGGCAGGAGTTCACAGGCATGCTTTCAACAGCATTACCAAAGGCCAACAAAGAGATTCATTCAACAGAGATCAGCTTTACTTTGGACACAGATGGGTTGGATGTATTCCACTTACCTGAATCACACTTTAGCAATGTTCTAAGAGAGAACGATACGTTGGATGTAAGTTCTACTGAAGAATCTGTAGTCACCTTCAAGCCACGATCCCAAAACTACCCACTTTCACAACCAAAAGAAAGCTTTAAAGAAGAAGAAGAATCCGTTCTCAACCAAGTCTCTTTTCCTTCAACGCCAGAGACACTTACAGAATCCACAATATCTGTAGGGAGACAAACCGAGTCTTTAGCCACAAGTTCACCATCGCCTACTCTTACTACTCAAACCATTGAGAATTACTTCTTACAACCAAACTCTGTTTCTAAGCAAGACCAGAGGAAATTAGTCCATGAACTCGATGAATCTTTGATTCCTTCTACATCACTGAATACTTCACCCACAATTACATTACCAGCAACTACAGCCATAATTCACATTACAACCCAACTCATTGGAACAACAGCAGCACCTACTACACTGTCGACTGCTGCTACTACTACTGGGCCTACTTCAACTACTTCAGCTACTACGATGACAATGACTACTACACCTGCTCTAAAGTCAACACCCATTTATCTCTTACCAGACAATGTAATCCCATTTTACTCAATAAATCCTGGAACGAACTATATTGATTCCAGGCACAGGGGAAGATATCCAAGCACTAAACACATGTATCCATACTATCACAGTAGAAATCCTTCTGTGAATTTTAAACCCAATATTATCAGAAAACCTTCTGTCACCACCTCACCTGTGGATTTAAACTCTCTCAACAACATTAAATCAACTACCATACCTAAGATATTGAGAGCAACTGCTCGATCTGCCAATTCGAGTCCCACAACTGCATCAAGCACCACACAGCCAAACAACCAAATTCAGATCGATGAACCAGTGAACAGACAGTCAGGTGCCGTTCTGTTTCCTCAAAGACCGCAAACTCTTCCTGTTCTGCAAGTGAGGCCCAGGATCACTGCTGCGAAACTCCACACAGTCACTGTGAATGCTGGGACAGATGTGCAGTTACCATGTGATTCTGTGGGGGAGCCGAAACCCCTTCTGACCTGGACAAAAGTCTCCACAGGTAACTCACATATGACATGACACGTAGTTACAGTTACAATATATGCAGGAAATGAAGTCTAATTTAAATGCATAAACCAATCTTGATATACTTTACAACAACAGAGAAGTGTTTGTTATTCTTACAGCCTCCCCAAAGGTGATGTGTGTGATTGACTGATTGATTGATTTTTAAAGTTACAAACATTGCATTTGGTTAATTTGACACTCCATGTTTTTTGCACATAATACAACATATATATATCAAAGGGTGTGTGTGTGTGTGTGTGTGTGTGTGTGTGTGTGTGTGTGTGTGAGAGTGAAATATACAATATGATATAATATATTATGTAATATATATATGTATATATAATAAGTAAATATGCTATTACACACACATATAATTATACCATTAAAATATATTTATTTATATTTTATTATAGAGACTAAAGTGAAAGTTAAAGTGACGGGACATACAGCCAAGTATGGTGACCCACACTCGGAATTCGTGCTCTGCATTTTACCCATCCAAGTGCACACATACAGCAGTGAACACACACAAACCATGAACACACAGGAGGAGGTGGGCAGCCATTTATGCTGCGGGCTCGGGAGCAGTTGGGGGTTCGGTGCCTTGCTTAAGAGCACCTCGTCATGGTATTGATGGTGGAGAGAGAGAGCGCTGTACATTCACTCCCCCACCGACAATTCCTGCCGGACCAAGACTCGAACTCGCAACCTTTCGATTATGAGTCTGACTCTCTATCATTAGGCCACGACTCCCATAAAGAGATATTATGTAAAACAAACAATATTATTGTTGTTTTTGTGCTACCTTTATGCCTAAAAATGTATAGAACTCATTATATTTCTAAATTCTATAAATACATATTTATAAATTTGACACTTGTTGTCATATTTGTTTTTAATCTCTATCCTTCTCTCTTTGTATATATGTGTCTGATTGACTACAAGCAGCTATTTTTATTTTTTTAAATTAAATTGTCTCTTTCCCTATATTTTATATCCACAGGAGCCATCATGTCAGCCAATACCAGGGTCCAGCGGTTTGAGGTCCAGTCCAACGGCACTTTTGTCATCCACAACGTCCAGCTCCAGGACCGGGGGCAGTATCTGTGCATCGCTCGCAATACACATGGCGTTGATAAGATAATGGTGACCCTAGTGGTGTTGGCCCATGCGCCCAGGATGATGCTTCCACGTCATAAAGACATAACAGTTTATCTAGGAAACAGTGCACTCTTGGAATGCCAAGCACAAGGTCTCCCAAACCCAAACATCAGCTGGGTGCTTCCGGATCGATCTGTGGTGCGAGGCATTAGTAACAATGAACAGAAGGCCATGCTCTTTACCAATGGAACGCTTCAAGTAAAAAACACCAATTACCTGGACAAGGGCGTCTACAAATGCATAGCGAGTAATGCCGCTGGAGCCGACATGCTTTCCGTGAGGCTCCAAATCACAGCCTTGCCTCCCACAATCCAAGAGCAGCTCTGGGAGAACCACACCGTCTCTAATGGCCAATCAGCGTTCATGCATTGCACCGCTAAAAGCATGCCCGATCCGACCCTCCGTTGGGTCACGTTTACTGGCGCCCAGCTTCGCCCCTCACAGTTCATTAATGGCAATTTGTTTGTTTTCCCCAATGGGACGCTGTTTATTCGTAATCCCACAGAGAAGGATTCTGGGAATTATGAATGTGTGGCTGTGAATTCGGTGGGTGTTGCTAAAAGGACTGTGAATCTGCAGGTGAAGAGGAGCTCTATTACCGCTAGAATCATGTCCACTTCTGCTCACAGTACTGATGTCCACTATGGAGGTCAGCTGAGTCTCAACTGTTCGGCCACTGGAAGCCCCAATCCCAGGATCATCTGGAGGACGCCATCTAAAAAACTTGTTGATGCATATTACAGGTAAAATAATTTGCATATGTGACCCTGGACAACAAAACCAGTCATAAGGGGCAATTTTTTTTACATTGAGATTTATACATGTACTTTCCATTGATGTATAGTTTGTTAAGATAGGACAATATTTGGTTGAGAAAGCTATTTGAAAATCTGGAATCTGAGGGTGCAAATATATCAAAATATTGATAAAATCATGTTTAAAGTTGTCCAAATGAAGTTCTTAGCAATGCATATTATTAATCAAAAATTAAGTTTTGATGTTTTTACAGTATGGCATTTACAAAATATCTTCATGGAACATGATCTTTAATTAATATCCTAATGATTTTTGGCATAAAATAAAAATCTATAATTTTGACCCATACAATGTATTGTTGGCTATTTCTACAAATATAGCTGTGCTGCTTATGACTGCTTTTGTGCTCCAGGGTCACAAATTACCACATTTTAATTGACCATGGGTTATGTGTTGGATTGATTATCTCTGGTTTATTTTGATTCTCTCCGTATACACTGTTGGTTACGGAGCATGATTAACCAAATAGTAAAACAACATGAATTGTAATTAATTTCAGAGGACAGACAAATAAGAAGAATGTTCAAAAAGAACATTAATCCAATGCAGAGAAGAAAACAGTTGTTCTGAATTTACAATTGTTTTGCCCAAAATAAGGCTAAGCTAGAAACCATGAACACCACTGGTCTGCAAGATCTGTTTTGGCTTATGATGCTTTTGGGAAGCACAGCCTTGAGTACATTTGTGGTTTTGGCACAATTGCATTTTTGTTACATTTTGATAAAACGTCATTTGCTATTAAAACAGAAATCTGTTTATATACATGCAGCTTCACAGATGAACAAATAGGCATTTCTGACAAGCAAATGTGGGCAGTAGTTAATTTATAATTGGTGTTTCTGACACTAAAAATCAAGGATTTCAGAATTAGTCATTTTGTTTGTTTAGTTTCACTAGAATGAAGTTTGAACTGGAGTTCATTGTCTGTCAAACACATTTGAATGGACTGTAGTGTTTCTGCTCCCATGAGAATATTGGTTTGCTCTGTTAATACCCTTGAAAAGGTTTTTAAATAAATTAATCAAAATTTTGCTTTATAATTTGTAGGAAAAAAGGGATCTTAACTCTTTCCCCACTCGCTTTTTTTACTTTGTTCTAGCTCTATGCATTCTTTCTATGCAAAATTTTATTCTAGCTTTATGCATTTTTTTATCAACACTTGAATGTGGGCAAGTTTCATAATTAATAAAACAAAACAAATATTTTAAACAAAAGTCTGAGCAAATGGTTTTGTCAAAGACCGTTCAGATTGGATTTAGATCAATGCTAAAAACATAGATGAAGTCAATCACTTTCAAAAACACCCCAAAGCTTCACAGTACTAAACCACTTCCTTGGTCAAAATTTCACTCTGTAAATTTAGGCAGGTTTGTTTCATATTCTGTTCAATGTAGATGACCATTTTATTTTGCATGTGCATCAGTTTCTGCAGCTGTTTCACTGTGCTTTGGTTCAGGGATTCAGTACTCTTTTAGAAAATGTATAATGGCGCCCCTACTGTACAGCAGTGAAAACACAGACAGTCGTCAATGGCGGAAAAATACCGTAAAAATTCCATCAATGGCAGGGAAAGAGTGTTTAATTCTATTCCATATTTGAATAGCTCATGTATGGTTTTTGCCATGACAATAAAAAATCCCCATTAAATACTGCCATGGTATTTGAAAAAGCAAACATGATAATGTGCCCTTTAATATTTTTTTTATCAGAATCAGTTGTTTTTGCATTTTCATTTCAATAATTGCTACTAAAAGAAAACTTTCAGAACTTCACTTAAATAACTTTCAGAACTTAAAACTTCAAGTGGAAAACACTTGAAAGAGTTTTAAGTTCTGAAAGTATTTTTTTACACATTGTAGTTTAATCTAAAAAGATTTGATTCCTCAAATGAGTCCTTTAATAAATTTGACATTTACTAGTGTCACACTTATCAGAATGTAACC